>OZ010576.1:135455102-135617602 GCA_963932145.1 Acanthosepion lycidas
ATTCAAATTCAAAATTAAACTACAACTTATTTAAATATTTTAACTCCAATAATATTCCACTCCAACTATATTATATCTGGTGAGGACCAGAAAATTCAAAACAAACCGGTGTCAACCCAAAATATAAATAAAAATAATTATTATATTTCCAGCTCTTGAAAATTGCTTCGGCATGAAACTCAGAGTTATGCAATTAAAGTAAGATATTATTTGTAGATTTCTTGCTGTTTCCACTCGAGAAGTGCGACGTACATTCGAACCCTGTCGAAGTACATAGACTCCTTTTTTAAAAAAATACTCAACAACACAGTCTGGTGATCGAAAATTAGAATGATTAAAAACAGAGATGTCTACCCAAACACATGCTTCCACTAAATATAATGTATATAATAATAAGGATAATATCGGTTAATAAATTAAAAATCTTTTCAATACTTTGAAATTACATTGATTACTTTTCGGTTGCGCAAATAAACTTCACAGATATGAACTTTGGAAGATCTTAAAGCGAGAGTTACTTTTTTTCATAAGAGTAATTATGACTTTGATTTACCGGGAAGAATATTTTGAGACAGTGCTTTGAACACACACCGTGCAGAAGTTAGTTTCCACTACGTGAGTGGGTTGTAGATTCGAATCCTTCTCAATGTCACATTTACATATAACGTAATACATTATGAAATGGACAATGTTCAACAATTATTTAAGACATTTTTTTATGTTTATAAGTTCTTTTTATAGATAAAAATATTTAAGTAAATTCTCAGTATTAATGACATTTACCGGCCTGAATGTCATAGAAAATATGCATCCTCCGACAGGGATCAAACCTGTATCCTATACGGAACCGTCATATAGCCTGACGTGCTTTTACCGATTGAGCCACAGAGGAGCGTTTCTACTAGCAAGGTCGATTTTACTGTTTTTAAACTACAATTTTCCATGATTTCCTTTCTTACAGTTATTTGTTTACATTTGGATATGCATCGAGCCGACATGAATGTACCAGAGAAAATCATGGAGAATTGCAGTTTAAAAACAGTAAAATCGACCTTGCTAAACGAAACACTCCTCTGTGGCTCAATCGGTAAAAGCACGTCGGACTAAATGACGGTTCGGTATAGGATACAGGTTCGATTCCTGTCGGAGGACGCACATTTTCCATGAAAATTTCTCGGACATTTGCGCCGATAAATGTTGTTAATACTGTTTATTAAAAACAGAGACTTTACTTAAATATTTTATCTATGAGAAGAACGTATAAATATAAAAAATGTCTTAATATAACGTAATGAACTTTTACATATAATGTAATGTCGTTCTTGTAGACGTCTCTGTATTTTTATTCCATTCTTTATTTCTTTTTCTTTTTGTCTTTTTTGTAACTCTCCATTTTCAACATTTATACGCGAAGTTACATACCGAGCCGTATTACAATCAAGGACATATATTATTGTTATTACTCTCAAAAACGCATACATCATTGTTTGTGGTTTCAATATTTTTCCATTGTTTTTGCTTTCGTTAATATCTTCATTCTGGCTGACGTTCCCAGAAAATAACATTCAAATCTTATATGCGTCGAATCACGTAAATATTTCGTCTCAGAAATTTAAAACTACTACTAGTACTACTACTACTAGTACTACTACTATTATTACTACTGCTCTTGCATTTCTTGACATTTTGGACTCCGCTTTAAGAGGATTTTGTACACACATGTTGCAGGCCCGGTCCTTATCCATCGCAGGGGGTTGGGGTGGAATAACTGCGCTAGTGAAATTATAAGGTGGAATGCTACATGTTAACTACCGACCTCATCCTTTTACTCAAAGTTCTTACATACTCTGGCCCGATGAGGCAAGGCAATGGTAATGAAGTTCAAATGTTATAGGCTTTATGTTCGATTCTCTTTCTCCTAAAGAAACAACTGAATCGCCTGGCCTTTTAAAAAGCACTCATATGAGATTAAATAATACTTCATACTAGTAAATATTCATCGAAAATTGAAATGGTGTAATTAGTAACGTAGACCAAAAGAGAGAGAAACATACCTGCCAGGAAGCGTCTTTAGTTACTAAATAGCCTTACAACAGTGTTTTCCAAAGGATGCGATTCAGTAAGATAGCAGGTGAATTGGAATGATTGAAAGACAATCAATGATTTAGAAACAGTTTTAAAAATTCATGTCAAATATGAATTCAAAATTTAAAATATTTTTATGGATTGATTGTAATTGCATGCATAAGTACTAGTATAAATAGATATAAGTAAATATTGACCGATTTTATCATTGTGGTATTTTTAATTATATCAAGTATTAAAAATATATTAACTATGGTCCGCAAATTGGAGGAGGGAGTTATCAATGATAATGTTCTGACTTCGAATCTGCGGTTATCTTCCTTTAATCCACTCTCTGTTTTTTTTTAATTTTTAAATGTACTTTTTATTACATAAAATTTGGTGATGCGCGTGAATATATTAATTCCGAAATTGTGGCATAGAGGATTTAAATAATGGGAACTTATTAATGACATTCCGAGGATATGTAGCTAAGAGTTCAATTATTTTTCGAAGTTATTTCTTTGTTTCTAATTCCAGGAGTATAAATATGAACGTCAAAGTAACAAAGATAAGGTGAAATAGTCGTTAGAGTGGGGAGGTGAATTAACACCCACTCTTCACTGTTAGGGATTGAACAGCTATCCTTGCAAACTATTAGTATACAACATTTTCTTTTCTTTCATTTGGTGCCCCACAACTATTGTATTGTGCTAAAGTAAGCCAAATTGAATTCCATTATTTACACGGGGTCTGTTCGAATCTTTGTCGTTATTACTCACCGTTTCAGGTGTTGCACTCTGCAAGAGAATTGAAATACACTTGAAGAGCAATGCGTTAATAACAGTAGGAGACACTGTTTTTAAAATTACCCCTTTCTCAATGGAGCTCAACCGGATTTCCCGGAAGCATATATATTGTCGTACACAGGGGCATTTCGAGGTGGTGTAATGGTTAACAAGCTTGTCTCACTAGAATAATTACGGCTGAGTAGTGAGTTCAATCCTCACTGGGTGCCCCTTACTTTCGGCCTTGTGCCACATCCAAGCTACGCTTGGAAAATCACTATATTATCGTACACAGACAGGCTGTTTCGCTGTATCACAGTTCTTTGGCTTGGTAAGACGTCCGATTGCTTCAAGTCAGGATCGAAACCCGACTGATTTGGCATATACAATTTGTAGCCTACTAAGGAGATGCTCATTGCCTAGCATATGCACTGATTCTTTCAAACCATTGAATCTCTGGTTTTTATTTTGTCCCATATTTTTATTTCTTTTCACTTAGTTGATGACTACCCTTTTCTCTTCACACATGATCAGCTATGACTGATTTCATTGTTTGACTCCTAATTACTTAACTAAGTTTGATAAATGCCTATTTAGATAGCTGGTATTTCTTCTTTCTTTGCATCCTCTCGTGAAATTAACTCTCGCTCTATTCAATTTTCTTTCTTTCTCTGCAATACACTTTTCTCCACATCACTTTTCTTTTATTTAATGCTTTATACATCTCACACATACATATCTTAAACCCAACGGAATTAATATATATCACGAGAAATGTTTGCCGTTATGCAGTGACTAATTACATGTTCTTTGTTCTCACTTTTGTTTTTGTTCGAGCAATGAATTGATTAGTACGTTATAGTAATTCGTAGATCGTATTATAGGCAATGAAAACAACACTTATCTTGAAAAAGCTGGCGAAATATTTTGTCCATAAGATATGACTTTAAATTATTCTGGTCCAAATGGTTTATCTATTACGCAGTCATCTCGACACTGAAAACTGTTCTAACTTGGAAGATTTGTCGCTAGATGGAATAAAAAAAGATGAAATGAAACAAATTGAAGGAAGAGAGACGACTAGAAAATTGAACATGTAATACGCCAAGAAATAGAGAGAGAATATATGAGACATAAAATAAACCTCAGCAAAAAACGTAAAAAGCAAACAAAAAAGGAAGAAAGTAAGAAGGAATGAAGTATGAAAAGAAAGACGAAATGATAAAAAGAAAACGAGAAAAGATCGAAATAATATATAATGTAAAACATCGGACCTATCTGTATTTCATTGTCGAAGTGTATATTTATTTCAGAGCAATAACTGCTCATTTATCATCATTATGAAAAGGGACACGATGCAAAAGTTTAATACTTGTATAGCGCGAAAGAGGATTTGGGCCGAGACGAGGCGTGCAATCTCTGGCCGACCAGTGACAATACTTCCTTTTATTTCCTTAGACAACGCCTAACCCATTGTTCCTATTCTCATACAAATGAATGTTATTGACATCGGTATTTACTAAGCCTTGTTTAGCTTAGTCCGGCACAAGATATAAACTATGATGCACTCAGTGAGGTTCGAATTCATTAAAGATTATTTATGGTCAGTTAGATTAACACAATTATCATTACTCTACGTGAGACTCAGAGGTTCTTGTATTCTATCGATCCAAGAATAATTAAAATATTGCTGGAGTTACCGAAATATTAAGAGATTTTGAGTAACCCGCAAACCGAACGTAGTATAGATTTTGACGCTATCCTTTATGAGCGGTAAAATTTATGATCTGCATATGAAATTAAACATAGGTCAAAAATAAGAAAAAAAATAACGGTTTCTTAATGGCAGTGGTGCTGCATTTTTTTTTCTCGACATTATAATTGTTAGGCATATTCAGGAAACTGCATGTATATGTGGTTGAATTAGGACTGATATATTTACGAATCTAGATCTATGTTCTAGAGCATCTTAAGGACTACTGGTCCAGGACTGCTCATCTCTTTGTTACAAATGTTGCTAGATTATATAATTAGCTTTTCGGAACCTAATGTCAAGTGTACTTGTTAGTTTCCAGGTTGCTTCCGCCGTCGAAATGATTGGTACTGCTGACCTGCTAATTTAATTCCGTTACCCCATCTGTGAATACAACTTCAAACATGAAAATTTCTGGTTTTGTCTTGGGTTTGTTTTACGGCATATCAAATTTAATGGGTTATTTAATGCCGACAAAATTTGTATTGCTGGTAATATATATATATATATATATATATATATATATATATATATATATATATATATATATATATATATATATATATAGACATGTAAGCAAATATATGGATATAGATCCGACAGTATGAAGAAAAATATTCGGAAAAAACAAACAAAAATCCTTATATGCAATAATGCTGTTTGGGATTCTTTTCTCCCTCCGTACCACAAATTATTAAACCCAGTTAAACACATTATGTGTAGGATTCTTGTCTTCTTCCGTACTTCACATTATTAAACACAGTTAAACACAGTAGGTGCGGGATACTTGTCTTCTTCCACATAATAATAATTGGGTTTAATAATGTGCAATACGTTAGTAGACAAGTATCCCATAGCTACTGTTTTTAATTGGGTTTAAAAATGTGCAATACGTTAGTATACAAGTATCCCATACCTACTATGTTTAACTGGGTTTAATAATGTGCAATACGTTAGTATAAAAGTTTCCCATACCTACTGTGTTTAATAGGGTTTAATAATGTGCAATAAGTTAGTAGACATGTATCCCATTCCTGCTGTGTTTAATTGGGTTTAATAATGTGCAATACGTTAGTATAAAAGTTTCCCATACCTACTGTGTTTAATAGGGTTTAATATTGTGCAATAAGTTAGTAGACATGTATCCCATTCCTGCTGTGTTTAATTGGGTTTAATAATGTGCAATACGTTAGTAGACAAATATCCCATACCTACTGTGTTTAATTGAGTTTAATAATGTGCAATACGTTAGTAGACAATTATCCCATACCTACTGAGTTTAATTGGGTTTAATAATGTGCAATAAGTTAGTAGACAAGTATCCCATACCTACTGTGTTTAATTGGGTTTAATAATGGGCAATACGTTAGTAGACATGTATCCCATACCTACTGAGTTTAATTGGGTTTAATAATGTGCAATACGTTAGTAGACAAGTATCCCATTCCTACTCTGTTTAATTGGGTTTAATGATGTACAATACGTTAGTAGAAAAGTATCCTATACCTACTGTGATTAACTGGGTTTAATAATGTGAAATACGTTAGTAGACATGTATCCCACACCTACTGTGTTTAATTGGGTTTAATAATGTGCAATACGTTAGTAGACAATTATCCCATACCTACTGTGTTTAATTGGGTTTACTAATGTGCAATACTTTAGTAGACAAGTATCCCATACATACAGTGTTTAATTGGTTTTAATAATGTTCAATATATTAGTAGACAAGTATCACATACCTACAGTGTTTAATTGGGTTTAATAATGTGCAATACGTTAGTAGACAAGTTTCCCATACCTATTGTGTTTAATTGGGTTTAATAATGTGCAATACGTTAGTAGACAAGTATCCCATACCTACTGTGTTTAATTGGGTTTAATAATGTGAAATACATTTGTATAAAACTATCCCATACCTAGTGTGTTTACTTGGGTTTAATATTGTGCAATACATTAGTAGAAAAGTATCCCATACCTACTGTGTTTAATTGGGTTTAGTAATATGCAATACGGTAGTAGACAAATATCACATATCTACTGGGTTTTACTGGTTTTAATAATGTACTGTACGGAAGAAGACATGTATGGCACACATACTGTGTTTAACTGGGTTTAATATTGTGCAGTGCGGAAGAAGACAAGATTTACATTCCTACTTTGTTTAATTGGGCTTCATCCTATGCAATACGGAAGAATACAAGTATCCTATACCTACTGTGTTTAATTGGGTATAATAATGTGCAATACGTTATTAGACAATATCCTATACCTACTGTGTTTAATTGGGTCTAATAGAGTGCAATACGTTAGTAGGCAAGTATCCCATACCTACTGTGTTTAATTGGGTTTAATAATGTGCAATACGTTGGTAGAGAAGTATCCTATACCTACTGTGTTTCATTGGGTTTAATAATGAGCAATACAATAGTAGACAAGTATCCCATACCTACTGTGTTTAATCGGGTTTAATAAAGTCCAATACGTTAGTAGACAGGTTTCCCATACCTACTGTGTTTAATTGGGTTTAATAATGTGCAATAAGTTAGTAGAGAAGTATCCCATACCTACTGTGTTTAATCGGGTTTAATAATGTGCAATACGTTAGTAGACAGGTTTCCCATACCTACTGTGTTTAATAAGGTTTAATAATGTGGAATACGTTAGTAGACAAGTATCACATTCCTACTGTGTTTAATTGGGTTTAATAATGTGCAATACGTTAGTAGAAAAATATCCTATACCTCCTGTGTTTAATTGGGTTTAAAAATGTGCAATAAGTTAGTCGACAAGTATCCCATACCTACTGTTTTTATTTGGGTTTAATAATGTGCAATACGTTAGTACACAAGTATCCTATAGCTACTGGGTTTAATTGGGTTTAATAATGTGCAAAACGTTAGTACACAAGTATACGATACCTACTGTGTTTAATTGTGTTTAATAATGTGCAATATATTAGTAGACAAGTATCCCTTACGTACTGTGTTTAATTGGGTTTAATAATGTGCAATACGTTTGTAGACAAGTATCCCATACCTACTGTGTTTATTAGGGTTTAATAATGTGCAATATGTTAGTAGAAAAGTATCCTATACCTACTGGGTTTAATTGAGTTTAATAATGTGCAATAGGTTAGTAGACGATTATCCCATAGCTACTGCTCTTAATTGGGTTTAAAAATGTTCAATACGTAAGTATACAAGTATCCCATATCTACTGTGTTTAATTAGGTTTAATAATGTGCAATACGTTAGTAGAGTAGTGTCACATACCTACTGTGTTTAACTGGGTTTAATAATGTGCAATACGTTACTAGACACGTATCCCATACCTACTGGGTTTTACTGGGTTTAATAATGTGCTGTACGGAAGAAGACAAGTATCCCACACCTACTCTGTTTAACTGGGTTTAACATTGTGCAGTGCGGAAGAAGACAAGATTTCCATTCCTACTGTGTTTAATTGGGCTTAATCCTATGCAATACGGAAGAATACAAGTATCTTATACCTACTGTGTTTAATTGGGTTTAATAAAGTGCAATATGTTAGTAGACAAGTAACCAATACCTACTGTGATTAATTGGGTTTAATAATGTGCAATACTTTAGTAGACAAGTATCCCATACCTACTTTGTTTAATTGGTTTTAATGATATTCAATACATTAGTAGACAAGTATCACATACCTACAGTGTTTAATTGGTTTTAATAATGTTCAATACATTAGTAGACACGTATCCCATACCTACTGTGTTTAACTGGGTTTAATAATGTGCAATACGTTATTAGACAAGTATCCTATACCTACTGTGTTTAATTGGGTTTAATAATGTGCAATACGTTAGTAGACAAGTATCCTATACCTACTGTGTTTAATTGGGTTTAATAATGTGAAATACATTTGTATTAGACTATCCCATACCTACTGTGTTTAATTGGCTTTAATAATGTGCAATAGGTTAGTAGACAAGCATCCCATACCTACTGTGTTTAACCAGGTTTAATAATATGCAATACATTAGTAGACAAGTATCCATTACCTACTATGTTTAATTGGGTTCAATAATGTGCAATACGTTAGTAGACAATTATCCCATAAGTACTGTGCCTAATTGGGTTTAATAATGTGAAATATGTTAGTAGATAAGTATCCTATACCTACTGTGTTTAATTGGGTTTAATAATGGCAATACGTTAGTAGACAAGTATCCCATACCTACTGTGTTTAATTGGTTTAATATTGTGCAATACATTAAGAGACATGTATCCCATACCTACTGTGTTTAATTGGGTTAGATAACGGGGAATAAGTTAGTACACAAGTATCCTATACCTACTGTGTTTAATTGGGTATAATAATGTGCTATACGTTAGTAGAAAGTATCCCATACCTACCGTGTTTAA
Source organism: Acanthosepion lycidas (assembly GCA_963932145.1). Taxonomy (NCBI): domain Eukaryota; kingdom Metazoa; phylum Mollusca; class Cephalopoda; order Sepiida; family Sepiidae; genus Acanthosepion; species Acanthosepion lycidas. The sequence goes on from OZ010576.1 coordinate 135,464,114, forward strand.
CTGGGTTTAATAATGTGCAATACGTTAGTAGATATGTATCCCATACCTACTGTGTTTAATTGGGTTTAATAATGTGCAATACGTTATTAGACATGTATCCCATATCTACTGTGTTTAATAGGGTTTAATTACGTGCACTACGGTATTAGACAAATATCCCATACCTACTGGATTTTACTGGGTTTAATAATGCGCTGTACGGAAGACGACAAGTATCCCACACCTACTCTGTTTAACTGGGTCTAACATTGTGCAGTGCGGAAGAAGACAAGATTTCCATTCCTACTGTGTTTAATTGGGCTTAATCCTATGCAATACGGAAGAATACAAGTATCCTATACCTACTGTGTTTAATTGTGTTTAATAATGTGCAATAAGTTAGTAGACAAGTATCACATACCTACTGTGTTTAACTGGGTTTAATAATGTGCAATACGTTAGTAGACAAGTATCCCATATCTACTGTGTGTAACCAGGTTTAATAATGTGCAATACATTAGTAGACAAGTATCCCATACCTACGATGTTTAATTCGGTATAATAATGTTCAATAAGTTAGTAGACAATTATCTCATAACTACTGTGTTTAATTGGGCTTAATAATGTGAAATAGGTTAGTAGACAAGTATCCCATACCTACTGTGTTTAATTGGGTTTAATATTGTGCAATACATTAGTAGACATGTATCCCATACCTACTGCATTTTAATTGGGTTTGATAACGTGCAACAGGTTAATAGACAAGTATCCTATACCTACTGTTTTTAATTCGGTATAATAATGTGCAATACGTTAGTAGAATGTATCCCATACCTCCTGGGTTTAATTGGGTTTAATAATGTTTAATACCTTAGTAGACAAGCATCCTATACCGACTGTGTTTAATTGGGTTTAAGAATGTGCAATAAGTTAGTAGACAAGTATCCTAAACCTACTGTGTTTAATTGGGTTTAATAATGTGAATACTTAATTAGACATGTATCCCATACCTATTGTGTTTAATTCGGTTTAATAATGTGCAATACGTTAGTAGACAATTATCTCATAACTACTGTGTTTAATTGGGCTTAATAATGTGAAATACGTTAGTAGACAAGTATCCCATACCTACTTTGTTTAATTGGGTTTAATAATGGCAATAAGTTAGTAGACAAGTATCCCATACCTGCTGTGTTTAATTGGGTTTAATATTGTGCAATACATTAGTAGACATGTATCCCATACCTACTGTGTTTAATTGGGTTTGATAACGTGCAACCCGTTAGTAGACAAGTATCCTATACCTACTGTGTTTAATTCGGTATAATAATGTGCAATACGTTAGTAGAATGTATCCCATACCTACTGGGTTTAATTGGGTTTAATAATGTTTAATACGTTAGTAGACAAGCATCCTATACCTACTGTGTTTAATTGGGTTTAAGAAGGTGCAATAAGTTAGTAGACATGTATCCTAAACCTACTGTGTTTAATTGGGTATATTAATGTGAATACGTTATTCGACATGTATCCCATACCTACTGTGTTTAACTTGGTTTAATAATGTGCAATACGTTATTAGACATGTATCCCATACCTACTGTGTTTAATTGGGTTTAATAATGTGCAATACATTTGTAGACAATTATCTCATAACTACTGTGTTTAATTGGGCTTAATAATGTGAAATACGTTAGTAGACAAGTATCCCATACCTACTTTGTTTAATTGGCTTTAATAATGTTCAATATATTAGTAGACAAGTTTCCCATACCTACTGTATTTAATTGGGTTTAATAATGTGTAATACGTTATTAGAAATGTATCCAATACCCAATGTGTTTAATTGGGTTTAATAATGTGCAATACGTTAGTAGACAAGTATCCCATACCCACTGTGTTTAATTGGGTTTAATAATGTGCAATACGTTAGTAAACATGTATCACATACCTACTGTGTTTAATTGGGTTTAATAATGTGCAAGACGTTAGTAGACAATTATCCCATACATAATGTGTTTATTTGGGTTTAATAATGTGAAATACGTTAGTAGACAAGTATCCTGTACCTACTGTGTTTAATTGGGTTTAATAATGTGCAATAGGTTAGTAGAATATTATCCCATAGCTACTGCATTTAATTGGGTTTAAAAATGTGCAATACGTTAGTCTACAAGTATCCCATACCTACTGTTAATTGGCTTTAATAATGTGCAATTAGTTTGTAGACAAGTATCCCATCTATCTATTGTGTTTAACTGGGTTTAATAATGTGCAATACGGTAGTAGACAAATATACCATACCTACTGTGTTTTACTGGGTTTAATAATGTGCTGTACGGAAGAAGACAAGTATCCCACACCTACTATGTTTCACTGGGTTTTACATTGTGCAGTGCGGAAGAAGAGAAGATTTCCATTCCTACTGTGTTTAATTGGGCTTAATCCTATGCAAAACGGAAGAATACAAGTATCCCATAACTACTGTGTTTAATTGGGTTTAATAATGTGTCATACTTTAGTAGACAAGTATCCCATACCTACTGTGTTTAATTGGGTTTAATAATTTGCAATAAGTTAGTAGAAATGTATCCCATACCTACTGTGTTTAATTGGGTTTAATAACGTGCAATACGTTAGTAGACAAGTATCCCATACCTACTGTGTTTAATATGGTTTAATAATATGCATTACGTTAGTAGACAAGTATCCCATACCTACTGTGTTTAATTGGGTTTAATAATGTGCAATACGTTAGTAGACAAGTATCCCATACCTACTGTGTTTAATATGGTTTAATAATATGCATTACGTTAGTAGACAAGTATACCATACCTACTGTGTTTAATTCGGTTTAATAATGTTCAATACGTAAGTAGACAGGTATACCATACCTACTGTGTTTAATTGGGTTTAATAATGTGCAATACGTTAGTAGACAAGTATCCCATACCTACTGTGTTTAATATGGTTTAATAATATGCATTACGTTAGTAGACAAGTATACCATACCTACTGTGTTTAATTCGGTTTAATAATGTTCAATACGTAAGTAGACAAGTATCCCATACCGACTGTGTTTAATTGGGTTTAATAATGTGCAATACATTAGTAGACAAATTTCCCATACCTACTGTGTTTAATTGAGTTTAATAATCTGCAATACGTTAGTAGAAAAGTATCCCATACCTACTGTGTTTAATTGCGTTTAATAATGTGCAATATGTTAGTAGAAAAGTAGCCTATACCTACTGTGTTTAATTGAGTTTAATAATCTGCAATACTTTAGTAGACAAGTATCCCATACCTACTATGTTGAAATGGGTTTAATAATGTGCAATACGTTAGTAGACACGTATCCCATACCTACTGTGTTTAATTGGTTTTAATAATGTGCAATACGTTAGTAGACAATTTTCCCAAACATAATGTGTTTAACTGGTTTTAATAATGTGCAATACGTTAGTAGACAAGTATCCCATACCCACTGTGTTTAATTGGGTTTAATAATGTGCAATACGTTAGTAGAAAAGTGTCCCATACCTACTGTGTTTAATTGGGTTTAATAATGTGCAATACGTTAGTAGACAAGTATCCTATACCTACTGTGTTTAATTGGGTTTAATAATTTGCAATGCGTTAGTAGACACGTATCCCATACCTACTGTGTTTAATTGGTTTTAATAATGTGCAATACGTTAGTAGACAATTTTCCCAAACATAATGTGTTTAACTGGTTTTAATAATGTGCAATACGTTAGTAGACAAGTATCCCATACCCACTGTGTTTAATTGGGTTTAATAATGTGAAATACATTGGTATAAAACTACCCCATACCTACTGTGTTTAATTGGGCTTAATAATGTGCAATACTTTAGTAGACAAGCATCCCATACCTACTGTGTTTAAATGGGTTTAATATTGTGCAGTATATTAGCAGACAAGTATCCCATACCTACTGTGTTTAATTGGGTTTAATAATATGCAATACGGTAGTAGACAAATATCCCATACCTACTGGGTTTCACTGGGTTTAATAATGTGCTGTACGGAGGAAGACTTGTATCCCACACCTACTGTGTTTAACTGGGTTTAATATTGTACAGTGCGGAAGAAGACAAGATTTCCATTCCTACTTTGTTTAATTGGACTTAATCCTATGCAATACGGAAGAATACAGATATCCTATACCTACTGTCTTTAATTGGGGTTAATAATGTGCAATACGTTAGTAGATAATTATCACATACCTACTGTGTCTAATTGGGTTAATTATGTGCAATACATTAGTAGACAAGTATCCCATACCTATTGTGTTTAATTGGGTTTGATAACGTGCAATACGTTAGTAGACAAGTATCCTATACCTACTGTGTTTAATTGGGTTTAATAATGTGCAATGCGTTAGTAGACAAGTATCCCATAACTACCCTGTTTAACTGGGTTTAATAATGTGCAATACGTTAGTAGACAATTATCCCATACCTATTCTGTTTAATTGGGTTGAATAATGTGCTATACGTTAGTAGACAAGTATCACATACCTAGTGTTTTTAATTGGGTTTAATAATGTGCAATAGGTTAGTAGAAAAGTATCCCATACCTACTGTGTTTAATTGGGTTTAATAATGTGCAATAAGTTAGTAGACATATATCCCATACCTACTGTGTTTAATTGGGTTTCATAATGTCAATACATTAGTAGACAATTATCCCATACCTACTTTGTTGAATAGGGTTTAATAATGTGCAATATGTTAGTAGACAAGTATCCTATAACTACTGTGTTTAATTGTGTTTAATAATGTGCAATACGTTGGTAGACAAGTAACCTATACCTACAGTGTTTAACTGGGTTTAATAATGTTGTATATGTTAGTAGACAATTATCCCAAACCTACTGTGTTTAATTGGGTTTAATAATGTGCAATACGTTAGTAGACAAGTATCACATACCTACTGTGATAATTGGGTTTAATAATGTGCAATACGTTAGTAGATAATTATCACATACCTACTGTGTCTAACTGGGTTTAATAATGTGCAATACATTAGTAGACAAGCATCCCATACCTACTGTGTTTAATTGTGTTTGATAACGTGCAATACGTTAGTAGATATGTATCCTATACCTACTGTGTTTAATTGGGTTTAATAATGTGCCGTACGTTAGTAAACAAGTATCCCATAACTACTCTGTTTAATTGTGTTTAATAATTTGCAATACGTTAGTAGACAAGTATCCCATACCTACTCTGTTTAATTGGGTTGAATAATGTCCTATAAGTTAGTAGACATGTATCCCATACCTACTGTGTTTAATTGGGTTTCATTATGTCAATACGTTAGTAGACAATTATCCCATACCTACTGTGTTGAATAGGGTTTAATAATGTGCAATACGTTAGTAGACAAGTATCACATACCTAGTGTTTTTAATTGGGTTTAATAATGTGCAATAGGTTAGTAGAAATGTATCCCATACCTACTGTGTTTAATTGGGTTTAATAATGTGCAATAAGTTAGTAGACATATATCCCATACCTACTGTGTTTAATTGGGCTTCATAATGTCAATACATTAGTAGACAATTATCCCATACCTACTTTGTTGAATAGGGTTTAATAATGTGCAATATGTTAGTAGACAAGTATCCTATAACTACTGTGTTTAATTGTGTTTAATAATGTGCAATACGTTAGTAGACAAGTAACCTATACCTACTCTGTTTAACTGGTTTTAATAATGTGCTATATGTTAGTAGACAAGTATCCCATATCTACTGTGTTTAACTGGGTTTAATAATGTTGTATATGTTAGTAGACAATTATCCCAAACCTACTGTGTTTAATTGGGTTTAATAATGTGCAATACGTTAGTAGACAAGTATCCTATAACTACCGTGTTTAATTGTGTTTAATTATGTGCAATACGTTAGTTGACAAGTATCCTATACCTACTCTGTTTAACTGGTTTTAATAATGTGCTATATGTTAGTAGACAAGTATCCCATATCTACTGTGTTTAATTGGGTTTCATAATGTGCAATACGTTAGTAGACAAGTATCCCATATCTACTGTGTTTAATTGGGTTTAATAATGTGCAAAACTGTAGTAGACAATATCCCATACCTACTGGGTTTTACTGGGTTTTAATGGGTTTAATAATGTGCTGTACGGAAGAAGACAAGTATCCCACACCTACTATCTTTAACTGGGTTTAATATTGTGCAGTACGGAAGAAGCCAAGACTTCCATTCCTACTGTCTTTAATGTGGCTTAATCCTATGCAATACGGAAGAATTCAAGTATCCTATACCTACTGTGTTTAATTGGGTTTAATAATGTGCAATAATTTAGTAGACAAGTATCCTATACCTCCTATGTTTAATTGGGTTTAATAATATGCAATACGGTAGTAGACAAATATCCCATACATCTGGGTTTTACTTGGTGTAATAATGTGCTGTACGGAATAAGACAAGTGTCCCACACCTACTGTGTTTAACTGGGTTTAATATTGTGCAGTACGGAAGCAGACAAGATTTCCATTCCTACATTGTTTAATTTGGTTTAATCCTATGCAATACGGAAGAATACATGTATCCCATACCTACTGTTTTTAATTGGGTTTATCAATGTGCAATACATTAGTATACAAGTATCTCTTACCTACTTTGTTTAATTGGTTTTAATAACGTGCAATACGTTAGTAGACAAGTATCCCATACTTACTGTGTTTAATTGGGTTTAATTATGTGCAATACGTTAGTAGACAATTTTCCCATAACTACTGTGTTTAATTGGGTTTAATAATGTGCAATACGTTAGTAGTCAAGTATCCTATACCTACTGTGTTTAACTGGGTTTAATAATGTGCAATACGTTAGTTGACATGTGTGATGTCCTCCCCTGGTCGCAGCGCCAACCGTGTCGTTCTATCCCAGTCTACCACGGCACCAACTGTGACGTCCTACTTTGATTCCTAGTCTGCCTACCCACGTTGTGAACTGATCTAAGCAGAGGAAATCAATCAGTCGTTGGGGCCGTACTGTAAACCGAAATCAACGGTGGTAATAACACACAAATATGCATAAAAGGCAATAAAATTAAACATCAAAAGTTCAAAGTATCAAAGAAAAAGGTAACAAACTTTATGTCTAGTTGTTCGATACATAGGACTGCATCTATCTCCCGACCCGTTCTATGGATTGTGACACGTCGTTTTCCGCTAGGCAACTTTTAACACTACAAGTTGTCTGCTCTCTAAGAAATTGGTGTTTCGGTGGGTCTTTGGACGAAAGTCAAAAGAAAAACTTATTTCGGTGATCTGGATCTAAGTCGCTCTTCAAAATAATTGTTCTTGGTTTGAAGAGATGGGTCCGGAAAGTGCGCGAATCCTGGTCAGCTATCTGCGAGGCTTGCCTCAACCGGAGACTGACGCTGGGAACTGCTGGGACTCGACTCATTTCTGCTCGTTGTGGCTTCGTTTATATGGGCGCCGACCAAAACCGGGGTGAGTTTTTCGGCGCCGGGGGGTTCCTCGATAATTCTAAATACACATCCACCTCTCTGGTTAGGAATTTCCACTTTTTTCCATTTTTGGGAACCTTTCCTTACTCCCACCTTCTCATCATACTTCAGACGGGCGTGAACTGCCCTCCAAACATCTTTGTGGCAACCTCTCTTACTCATCCTCCAGATGGGCGGCAACAGCCTCCCTCGTGCATCACGTGATCACAACTCGACCAATGATGTCTTAGTCGGGCGTGGACGAATCTGCGGCTTTGTTTCAGGAAGAAAAAAAATATCTTGCTTAAAAAAAAAAAAAAAATTATCTCTTCCCTTTCCCTTTTCTTCCCCTCAATGGTTTATCATTTCTCCAGCCGCGAACGGGACAATATGACAATGGCGGTCATAACTCTTGTTCTACACGTGGTTTACGTCAGGTATTTTATCGCTAATTATCAGAATGTGTGTCTTCTTGACACAGTCTCAAAAAAAAAAAACATCTCCAAAGTTCCAGTCAGTCTGTCGCCTCGAAGAAAGAAAGAAAACACCTTCATTTACCTTCGGTACAAATTCCTGATAATAAAATTTTATTATCGCAGGCCAAGAATGTTCCGTCGGACGTTCGTGGTGGTTTTTAATTTTTCATATCTGTCCAAGTCTTTTTAGTTGCCAGTTTTTCGTCAATTAACGAAATAACATTTTCATTTGAATTTTTTTTTTCTTTGGCCAGCCGGTCTGTAGTTGATAATAATATGTCTTCCCGTACCAATAGTTTGTTTTCATATCCTTAGATAACACAGCCGATGCCAAAACATATCTGATTCTTTCCTTCTTTCTCTTTCTTTTTACTCAGAATTTCCCTGTCATTGTAATGACATTCTTTCGCCATTTGTTACTTATCAAAATATCCTTTTATCCATTGTCTCTTAGCTGTCTGTGTGTTCTTGCTTATCAGTCACGATTCGGTTCTTAGTTTCTCCTTTTCCTCTTTTCTTTCTTTTCCCTTTCTGCCTCGTTAAATGGTGCCACAATCCTCCCCTAACCGATTTGTCATTTACCCGTAAATGACACCTAAACCCAAATACACCATTTAACATGCATCATGCATTTGTCCCATGCAATTCTATACTACTTTCCTACATGCAACGTAATGTTCTCTTTCAAGTTCTTCTGTTCTACATGCAATGTAATGTTCTTTTTCATCTTCTTCTGTTCTACATGCAATGTAATGTTTTTTTTCATCTTCTTCTGTTCAACATGCATGTAATGTTCTTTTTCTTCTTCTGTTTTACATGCAAGTGTAATGTTCTTTTTCATCTTCTTCTGTTCTACATGCAATGTAATGTTCTTTTTCTTCTTCTGTTTTACATGCAAGTGTAATATTCTTTTTCATCTTCTTCTGTTCTACGTGCAATGTAATGTTCTTTTTCTTCTTCCGTTTTACATGCAAGTGTAATGTTCTTTTTCAAGTTCTTCTATTCTATATGTAATGTCATGTGTGCGTGTGCGTGTGCCTGTGGGTGCAGATGTGGTTACTATGGCTTGTTCTTCTTGGTCAATGTTTTCCTCTCCGCTGTGGGAGGTTTTTTCCGCCGCACGTGGCGGTCTCACGCCAGCCTCCTCCGCTGGTCTTCCTGCAATTTCTTCGCCGATTCTGTATGAGTAAGGAACAATGCTCGGCATCTCCCTCTCGAGTTGCTGCATGCGCATTGGATTGTCGTTCGTTAATCTCCTCTTACTCTTAATCTTCCATACTACTATACCCCCGATGGCTATAACTATGAATGTACCCATCACTATTGACCAACTTATCGCGATCTGCTCATCGCCTTCCCAAGCCATACCTTCATTTCTCAATGCACTTAATTTGTCCCTCAATTGATCCATATCGATCTTTTCTATCGGCTTCATTAGTTCTGGCATTTTATTCAAGGTAACATTGGAGAATCCCTTCACTATTGGCTCCCATAATTCTGTACAATTGACTAAGCCTCTGCCAATCATTTCTATGATTGAATCTTTCTCTTCATATCTTTCTTCTTCCTGGTAATAGGGGGGTAAGGACATAGATATCCCAAATGCCGAACATCGCATGGGTAAATTTAACAGGGATAATGGTGGCCTTACTCTTAATGTCCTTGTGGACTCTCCCCCACACACCCTAGACAAGCTGATAGGTTTCTGTGTGGCTACTGCCCACACCCCGTCTGAAACACTGATAGCTTGTGGTAATGCCGTGTTTGCTAATACCTCTACTTGGCAAGTTCTCTTAATTCCCTCTCTCTTCCCTTCAAACAATTCTAGTATGCACATCTTGTGGTTACCAGTTATATAGATAGGGCTTAACGAGGTACATGTCCCTAGAGCATCATCTCTACACTTTCTAGCTTCTTCAGCTGTTAGCAACATGAATTTCGTTCTCCCTGAATTTAAAGCTATGTATTCTGTTTCCACCTTGTACCTTGCTATCATTCCCAAACCTTGATCTCTTCTGGGGTAGGGAATGGGTAAATTTATAACCTGGTATATCTCGAATATACTCTCTCTATCTAACAACGGAACAGATATCACAGCCAATAGTCGTCTATTTTCCAACAAGGTCACACATCCCAGTGCATTATAATATTTCCACAATTCTTTGGTGGGGTCCACTGGCAGCCTAAAATGGTGGGGTAACTCGGCCTGTAATCCGAGTAGCACTTCCCTTAGGCGACCCGGGTTTACTATGCTTGGGGAGAGGTGTTCCAATGACAGCATGTCTAATTGCGCTCTCACGTGTTTCAGCAAGGTCGTCAACGACTGACTAGTTTGTCGTACCTTATTCGTAATTGTCATCAGTTGGAAATATTTTTGCATGAATCCGCTCATTTCTTGTAATTCGATCATTACAGTTTCTGTATCATTAATTACCGCTTGTCTCAACCCTGCCAGGTTATCTATTAACCAATTGATTCTGGCTCTGTTTTTGGCCACCTCTAACCCTGTCACATTTAATATTGTCACACTCTTCCTTGCCACTTGAGCAAGCGTCCTCTGGTTTACTTCCACTTCTCCCAGTTTCCTTCTTATGAATTTAACGTCATCTTCAGTCACTGTTCCAAACAGGACATTTAACGCTTTTCCTATAATCGGAACTACTGATCTCTTTTCCCGCGTCTGCAGTAACTCTATTCCCTTCAGGTAATTTTGCATGTCCCTCCATTGAGCCTCTATCATAGTGGCCTCTGATTCCAGGGAGTGTAGTAAACTAAGATACCCTTTTTCCTTGGGATAATCTTGCCCTACCTTCAACCGGGCTGCATCCAGATGCGTTAGCTCATTTCTTAACTTATTTAGTAGCGACTCGTATGGTTTCAAATCTATCACGAATGTGATCAACCATTTAGACCTGGTTATTATTACTAAAAATGGTGTTTCGGCTGTGCTTCCCAGCTTCCGCCATCGTCACCATCATCATCATCAGCCCTTTCATCTTGATCATTCCTGTAAGGTAACAAAATTCTCTTGTTGTTATTCTTCACAACCATTCAGTCCTGCTCAATTCATCACTCAATTATTCCATAATTTCTTACTACGTTCAGCTCTTCCCTCCTCCAACTAACTCCTAGCAGACAGAATGGCCCGGACAGGTGTGCGTGGCGCTCACTCCCGAAGGTCGTACTTCATGACACCACTGATGGCCAGTCAGCAATGCCAATAATCTTCTTCCGTCCTTCGTGAGATGCAGCCCGCGACTCCATCCCCTCCATCCACATCCACCACAGTCAGCCAGCAGGTTTTTTGGATGAGCCAGTGTCGTTACCTGTCGACACCGAATGTTTCTATTCTGCACAGCCTTCTTTGTTCTACTGAGATTTGGGGTTCTTCAGCCTTCTTGATCTCATCTTCCGAGGTGGTCCCTGCTCAACCTCTAACCTTCCCTCTGTGTTTAATTCCCGTCCAGGAGATGTTTTGTCCTCTTCTTCCTCCACTGACTCTTCCTTCTGTTTAGAGTCCTCGCCCTGGACGTCTTTAATATCTCCTGACTCTATGTCTAGATCTCTCCTGTTCCTTAGCTTTTCCTTGAGCTGGGAAAGGGGTATTTGATCCTCTTCCTCCCACTCGCTGGGCCCTTCGTCCTGTTCAGGGTGCCTCTTTTTAGAGCCCTTGGCTGCTTGATTGGATCTCCTCGTCTTTCTCTTCCTTTCCTTTGGGCATGGGGGTGCAATGGCGACCTCGCAGGGTCTTCTCTGCAACGATTCAGTCGACGACTGAACACCGCTGATATCCGCCGAGGGTTCCAACCCCGTCACTCGGATCGCTTCGTCTATCTGGCCAAGTCGATCTATCTCCTCATTTTCTTCGGAATCTTCCTCCGTCTCCATTTCTTCCGGCTCAACCAGAGTTACCTTCCTTGTCCTTGTCTTCTTAGGCCTCGGCTCGCTCATTTCCAGGTTAGCTATTTCAGCCTTCTTTAGATCATTGGCATGGACTCTCCTTGCTCGTCCTGCCATTTGATCCCATATTACATATGATACTGGACCCGTCTGCTCTACTATCCGGTAGTACGGTTCCCATCTTTGGTCCAGCTTTCCTTCTCTCTGGTGGATTTTGTAGTAGACAGGGTCTCCAACCTTCAATTCTACTACCTTTCTTTCAGCATTCACTCTCTCATTTCTTTTCTTCTGGGCCCTATTTATTCTTCTTCTGGCCTGAACAAATATTTTATGTTGTTGTTCTAGCAACAGCTGATGATGATCTTCTCCCATATACTTTCTTCGGGGCTTCAATAGGTTATCAACAGGCAGGACCACGTCTCTTCCAAACAACATAAAGTAAGGAGAAAATCTGGAGGTTTCGTTTATCGTAAACCTCACGGCCGCCAGAGCCTGTGTCAAATACAAGTCCCAGTTTCCAGTGTTCTCTCTGACCAGCTTGGCCAATACATCTCCCAAGGTTCTATGAAACCTTTCCACTTCAGCATTTCCTTGGGGGTGATATGGAGATGTTTTTACATGCTCTATATTCAAACCGGTCAGCACTTCTCTCATTATGCTGTTTATATGCTCCGTGCCATTATCTGTTACCAACTGCACAGGGGCGCCATACCCAGGGAAGATTTCACTTATTATCAAACCGGCCACAGTTCTAGCCTTCTTGTCTGGTACTGCAAATACCTCAGGCCTATTTGTGAGCCAATCGACAAAACTCAATATGTAGTTGTTTCCCTGCGCAGTTTCCCCATATGGTCCTGATACATCCATACTCACTTTCTCGAAGGGGAAGTTCGGCACGTCCGTCTCCTCCAGTGGTGCCATCTCCTGCCTTCTGCTCTGCGACTGGCACACTACGCAGCTCCGAACATAGTTAGTGACCTCTCCGTACAATTTGGGCCAATAGTACTTTCTTCCTATTAGATCACATGTCCTATCAATTCCCATGTGACCCAACCTCTCGTGGCACTGTTCCAATACCTCTGGTCTTAAACTTTTGGGCACATACAACTTGGGCTTGACTTCCTCATCCCTGCCTGAGAGATAATACAGCCTTTCCTCTATTATGGCATACTTGGTGGTCTCTCCTGCCTTCACCTTTTCTCTCAGGGCAGCTATTTCACTGTCTGCCTGCTCCTTCTCAATTCCTTCTGTCCAGTAGGGATCGGTTATTATCTGTGTGTCCCCTTCTTCGTCCAATTCTAACATAGGGCGATCTTTTAGCTTATTAGAGTTAATTACTCCTATTCTATAGGCTTTATCATCTACTCCCTGCTCTACTTTTACAGATCTTTCTTCCAGTTGTTTCGGTATTCTTGAGAGTAAATCTGCGCACGTGTTTTCCTTCCCTGCCAAATACTCTATCTTACAGTGGTAGCCACTTAACTTAAGTGCCCACTGTTGAATCTTCTTATTATTTGTCCACTCTGCCTGCAATAGGTACTGCAGAGGTTTGTGGTCTGTTTTTATAGTAAAGACCGCACCATTCAAGTAGTAGTCCAGTTTTTGGAGAGCATACATGATAGGATATGCTTCTTTTTCTATTACTGGCCATATCTGTTGTGTTTCTGAGAGATTATGAGAGAGAAAGTATATCGGTACTTCCTCTGGTATGCCTGGCACTGGTCCTTCTTTATCGGGACACGGCTGGGTAAGAACTTCTCCTACACACTGCTCACTGGCATCAGTGTATAGTACCATAGGCTTGCTGAGGTCTGGGTACGTCAGCAGTGAGACGGCTGTCAACTGTTCTTTTAACGTATCAAATGCCTGTTGACAATCCTCTGTCCACTTGAACCTAGCGTATTTCTTCGTCAGGGCTACTAGTGGTATGGCAATTCTCGAAAATGCCGGGACGAAGCGTCGGTAGTAACCTATAGCTCCTATAAAACCTCTTACCTGTCTCACTGTCTTAGGTTCTGGCATTTCCCTTATGACTTTCACCTTATCTATGTCGGGTTTAATACCGTCTCCGTTTATAACAAAGCCTAAATATCTAGTCACCTCCTTCAGAAACTGACACTTCGACAATTTCAATTTTTACCCGTGTTTTCTTAACCTTCCCAACACTTGTTTTAGATGGAAAAGTGTTGTTCTACTGTCTCCGAAAATATTAAGATATCGTCCAAATATGCCATGGCAAAGCTTTCGTATCCTCCTAACACTATTGACATCAGCTGTTGGAAGATTCCCGGGGCATTAGCTAAACCGAATGGCATCACCCTGAACTGGAACAGTCCTAGGTGACACGCAAATGCGGCCTTCTCCTTGTCAGCCTCATCAAGGGCTACCTGCCAATAACCGGACCTCAAGTCCAACGTACGGAAGTACTTTGCCTTCCCTAATAATGCCAATATGTCATCTATTAGTGGCAATGGCACCGCCAACGGCTTCGATATAGAATTTAGTTTCCTAAAATCTACACAAAAACGGTGCCCGCCATCTTTCTTACCTACTATTACGATTGGGAAGCTCCAAGGGGAGATCAATCTTTCGATCATCCCAGCTTCCAACATCTCTTCTACTGCCTCTTCTACAAGGGGTCTTTTATGAATAGGTGTCCGGTAGGGTTTTAATTTCACAGGGGGGTGATCTCCGGTGTCGATTTTCATTTTGACTGTATGGGTCTGGCCCAATTCCTTGTCTGACTGGACTACCACATCTCGATTATCCCTCAGCAGACCTCCCACCCTGGTTCTAAATTGATCCGGTGCTAATATATCTTCGTCCACTATTCCTTCCGTTTGGTCTACAAGTTTTCTTCGTTCCTCTTCGAATCTCACCCGATTCAGAGTCCGTAGGGTTGGCGCTTTCCCTATCTCTTCCCCTCTCCTAACCTTTATAGTCTTTTGGGCCTGGTTCACCATCATAATGGGCACTGCCTCCACCACCGTCTCACACAGAGTTACCTCATTCTCTTCTAGGCCCTTCCCCTCCACAGGGACCAACTGCAGGGGTCCTTTTCCTATTTTCTTCCCTGACATTAACCTACCCTTTCCCGACACCGCCGTTCTAGGGGGTAGCTTTACATCTTCATCCACCACTATTATTATATCTTCTTCCGGAGGGCATCCCAATGGCGTTCTCTCGCCATTCACTATCAGCACAGTGGGGTTGAACTCTATCTGGGCCCTCTGGCTCCGGAGCTAATCTTCTCCCAAGATTGCCTCCGTACACAGGTCGGGGGTTACGTAAAAATTTTGGGTGCTTCTTAATTTCCCAATCCTCACAGGGAGCCTCACCATCCCTTTTATCTTCAGGGGGATCCATCTGCTTGCGTGACCTCTATGTCCGCTTCCCGTAACCTACTCTTCCGTTTCACCCGCCTGTATGCTTCCTCTCTCAGCAATGACACAGATGCTCCTGTGTCTACCAGAGCTTTCATCGCCTTACCCCCTATCTCTGCTCTACAGGATAGCTCCTTCTCTTGCGTCAGCGAAGAGAACAGTCGGGCTTTCCTCTTCCTGGGCCCCCACCCTTGGGTCATCCCAGCCATAGGCGCCGGCAGCAATAAATCACCTTCATTATTCTTACGGGGGGAAGTTCTGCGCTTTTCGCACCTGGGCGGGCCCGGCTGAACCTCTCCCAGTCTCCCGCGGCTGTTCCTAAGGATACAGCTTCTCTTCAAGTGCCCTGGTCTCCTACAAAACCAGCACCTTCTTGCCGGACAGTTCGCCGCAAAGTGGCCCACCTGACCACATGTCCAACATTTTGCTCTTTTTCTCTTCAACTGGGCTAACCTCTCATTTACTCCCGGGGGGACCTGTCCTCTACCCAAGCGGCTCGCCCGACCACTGGTCCAAGCTTTTATTTCCCTTCTTTTTAACTGGGCCACCCTGCCTCTTAATTCCGGGGTGGCCCGCTGGCTTTTCCCTAGTCTTGTCTCTTGGGCTCGGCCTTCTTTGTTAATATCGGTGGGGCGCCTTTTCTCAGCCCGCACCACTTGGCCAGGTGTCCTTTCTTTCCACACCTGGTGCACCTGTCCTGTTCGAAGTCTGGGGGCAAACCCCACTTCGTCGGACATTCCGCCGCTCTGTGGTCCTCACGCCCACAGGTCCAGCACACCAGCCCGTATCTACCCGGCGTGGGCTTATAAAATCCATGCCTGGTTGACCATGCCTTTCTAGTGGGGTCTTCTTCCCACACCTCAGGCTGATATACGATTCCACGCGGGTGGTCTTCCGCCTTTCCCCCTTTTTCCGACCTCTTGACTTAGTATCTGGTTCCTTCCACACCTTTTTACCTTTTCCCATACGTCCTGGCTCTCCTTGGCCAGCTCTATTGCCGCCGATAGTCTCACCGGCCCCTCTTTCAGCACGTCGTGACGAACATGCTCGTCACTTAGGGCCTCCACATACAGGTCTGCTAACTGGGCCTGCATGACCGCATTGTCTCTAACCACTTCTGGGAAGGCCAATGATGACAGCTTCCCCGCTCGGGCCCCCAATTCTCCAGGGGTTTCGTCCCGCAGCTGTATCAGCTTTAAGAGGGCCCTCATGGCCTCTATAGCCGTGCCCTCGTCGGTGAATTCTTTGGTCAATAGTCCCTTTAATATTTCCCAAGACAAGTGGGGTTGACTCTCCAAGATCTCCTTCATAAACTCAGGGGCTTTCCCCTTTGTGGCATCATATGCCAGATACAGGGTCTCCTGATCTGTGAGTTCGTATATAATTCGGCTCTTCTCCAGGATTGCCAGCCAGTTTTTGAAATCTTTCCCACTGCCGTCAAATGCTGGGACCCTCAGTCCACCCAACAACTCTCTCAGGTCAGCTGACAACCCTTGTCTAACCCCCTCTTCATCCCCCACTGCTCTATCTGAATCATAGTCCGACATATTTAAAGAGAACGACAATCTACGCAGCAACAATCGAGGTTGGGAAATCAAGCAAAGTGTCCTACCTTACAGACGATTCTGTTCTCGTTCCTCTCGGTCCCGGGTCGTTTTGAGTCCTATTCGAAATTTTTCAGCAACAGAGGTCGATCCAGGATCCTGTCCTGCTGTCACGGTACTAATTGTGGCAGTGGCTGTTCCAGGGTCCTATCCTGTGGTCACGGCACCAGTTGTGACGTCGTCCCCTGGTCGCAGCGCCAGCCGTGTCGTTCTATCCCAGTCTACCACGGCACCAATTGTGACGTCCTACTTTGATTCCCAGTCTGCCTACCCACGTTGTGAACTGATCTAAGCAGAGGAAATCAATCAGTCGTCGCGGCCGTACTGCAAACCGAGTTCAACGGGGGTGATACCACACAAATATGCATAAAAGGCAATAAAATTAAAACTCAAAAGTTCAAAGTATCAAAGAAAAAGGTAACAAACTTTATGTCTAGTTGTTCGATACATAGGACTGCATCTATCTCCCGACCCGTTCTATGGATTGTGACACGTCGTTTTCCGCTAGGCAAGTTTTAACACTTCAAGTTGTCTGCTCTCTAAGAAATTGGTGTTTCGGTGGGTCTTTGGACGAAAGTCAAAAGAAAAACTTATTTCGGTGATCTGGATCTAAGTCGCTCTTCAAAATAATTGTTCTTGGTTTGAAGAGATGGGTCCGGAAAGTGCGCGAATCCTGGTCAGCTATCTGCGAGGCTTGCCTCAACCGGAGACTGACGCTGGGAACTGCTGGGACTCGACTCATTTCTGCTCGTTGTGGCTTCGTTTATATGGGCGCCGACCAAAACCGGGGTGAGTTTGTCGGCGCCGGGGGGTTCCTCGATAATTCTAAATACATATCCACCTCTCTGGTTAGGAATTTCCACTTTTTTCCATTTTTGGGAACCTTTCCTCACTCCCACCTTCTCATCATACTTCAGAGGGGCGTGAACTGCCCTCCCCACATCTTCGTGGCAACCTCTCTTACTCATCCTCCAGATGGGCGGCAACAGCCTCCCTCGTGCATCACGTGATCACCACTCGACCAATGATGTCTTAGTCGGGCGTGGACGAATCTGCGGCTTTGTTTCAGGAAGAAAAAAAATATCTTGCTTAAAAAAAAAAAAAAAATTATCTCTTCCCTTTCCCTTTTCTTCCCCTCAATGGTTTATCATTTCTCCAGCCGTGAACGGGACAATATGACAATGGCGGTCATAACTCTTGTTCTACACGTGGTTTACGTCAGGTATTTTATCGCTAATTATCAGAATGTGTGGACACGGTCTCAAAAAAAAAAAAAAAAAAAAACATCTCCAAAGTTCCAGTCAGTCTGTCGCCTCGAAGAAAGAAAGAAAACACCTTCATTTTCCTTCGGTACAAATTCCTGATAACAAAATTTTATTATCGCAGGCCAAGAATGTTCCGTCGGACGTTGGTGGGTGGTTTTTAATTTTTCATATCTGTCCAAGTCTTTTTAGTTACCTGTTTTTCGTCAATTAACGAAATAACATTTTCATTTGAATTTTTTTTTCTTTGGCCAGCCGGTCTGTAGTTGATAAAAAGATGTCTTCCCGTACCAATAGTTTGTTTTCATATCCTTAGATAACACAGCCGATGCCAAAACATATCTGATTCTTTCCTTCTTTCCCTTTCTTTTTACTCAGAATTTCCCTGTAATTGTAATGACATTATTTCGCCATTTGTTACTTATCAAAATATCCTTTTATCCATTGTCTCTTAGCTGTGTGTGTGTTCCTACTTATCACTCACGATTCGGTTCTTAGGCTCTCCTTTTCTTCTTTTCTTTCTTTTCCCTTTCTGCCTCGTTAAATGGTGCCACAAAGTATCGCATACCTACTGTGTTTAATTGGGTTTAATAATGTGCAATACGTTAGTAGACAAGTATCCCATACCTACTGGGTTTTACTGGGTTTAATAAAGTGCTGTACGGAAGAAGACAAGTATCCCACACCTACTGTGTTTAACTGGGTTTAATATTCAGCAGTACGGAAGAAGACAAGATTCTTACTGTGTTTAATTCGGCTTAATCCTATGCAATACGGAAGAATACAAATATCCTATACCTACTCTGTTTTACTGGGTTTAATAATGTGCTTTGCGGAAGAATACAAGTGTCCTATACCTGCTGTGTTTAACTGGGTTTAATATTTATACACTGGGTTTTATATTTTTATACACACACACAGACACACACACACACACACCCACACACACACACACATATATATATATATATATATATATACACACACACACACACACATATATATATATATATATATATATATATATATATATATATATATATATATATAGAGAGAGAGAGAGAGAGAGAGAGAGAGATATTCTATGACAAAATGGTATAAAAATCTCTGAGAACAATGCGTGTTTGTCATTTCTTTCTCGCAGTCATCCCTTTTTGCATTATACTAAGTAGTTAGTATATTATGAAAATACTAATGATTATAATTTGACAAATGGAAATATATTATTTCGGGACATTCCCGACGTGAGAATTAACGGAATTCTGTCACGGTAAATTTCGGAACAGAAACGATGACATTAAGACTATGCAAATTTTCACCAACCCAGATCCTGTAATTTTTACATGCTAAGTAACTGACACTTTAACTGGGGACTTCATAATGTTTACATTTAAAAAATAAAATCTATCGGCCGGCCTAGTAGTTATTAATTGTGGAATTACCCTTCTGTCACGTCTTCCTTCAAACTTTATATTAAAAGACGAATTTACTCTCTTTCTCGATATATTTTTCTGCATTGCACAATATTCCATGAAATAATAATGTGCGAGGAGAATTCTTGCCATGTCACTCAGTGAAATTCCCTCACTATATAATAAATTGGATTGTACCTTCCATTTTGCCCAAAGTGAGCCGACATGGAGTACTTACTAAACAAAAAAGGCCATTTAGCAATTTCGAGTTTAACTCATGAGGCACCCCAGGAAATTAGGGATATAATAATTTCCCCAAACAGTAAATTTTTGCAACAGTTAAAGAGATTTTCTATTTCTAGCAAGATTAATTGATTTGTTTGTTTAACGGTATGTCAACTCCTTATGGGTCATTAAATGCTGCGATTTAATTTGCTAGGTATAATAAATAGTTATTGGTGATATTACATCGATTGAAAAGTTGGCCGAAGTCACAGACAATATTACTGCCCTCACGGTCACTCGTATTTCTTTCGGGGGCCCACGGTATTAATGCGGAATCTGATTTAATGGCTAAATTACTATAAAGTTAAAATAAGCTGGAAGCACGTAAGGACAACTTCACATGTAATAGTTTTCATCGACCTTCCTTCCACAGTTAAAGGGAAAGAGATATGTACTGTTTTTTTAAAACACAGGAAATGCTGTGCTAAATCGTGCAAGCCAACCCTATTGTTTCAAAACTAAAGCAAAAGAGAATGCAAACAGACAATCGAAGGTGACATCATGTACAAGCGTGTGAGAAGTTAGTCGTCTATTATTTGTATTTGATCGCACGATTGACATCAGTTTTGCTTTTAACAGTTGTAAATTTCATTAATTCCTGCTACTAAAGAAGACAGGTTAATGGGGCATCATAAAAGTTTCCAAAAGTTCCAAAGTATCACAAACTGTCCTTCCACAGGAAAATATTATTCTAAACCATTACACACAATATTACCACCAATGCCTCCTACCATGTTCACAGCCAGAAAACTGAGGATAGCTAAAGGAGAATTTGACCAAATGCTTGAATTAAGGATAACAACTCCAGAAAAATATTATTGGTTTTCTCCACTGCGCCTTTTTACTTAAAGGTAGCTGGGTTTGTCACATATGTAGCGATCATAAGACACGAATCTCTATTACAGCACCGGATCGTTATCCTATCCCCCATATACAAGATATAACAACCATTGTGCAAGAAAGTGGCTTTTTGTTAAAAATTAGACCTTATCAGAGACGACCATCAAATAATGGCCAGTTAACGTGCACAGCGCAGCCTTTCCAAAGATTTATTGACCGCTGCCTACATTTTACATGTGCCTCAATTGTGGATGTTCTCATGACCAATTCCTCTACGTATGAACATATACTACACTTACAGCTTGTCTCGTGAGATTTAAAGAAAAATATCAACCCGGTGATGATTAAATTTTGAAAATCGGAAGTCATTTTATTTTAGGTTAACGCGTCAACTCTGCCGGAATTTCTCCAGCGCCTTCTAAAGTAGATGAGATTTCCCAATTCTCTGCGTCTAATACAATGAGAAAATTACAACAATTTTAAATGATGATAAATTGCTTCTGGAGATTTCTGCCCACATGGCTGCTGATAGTGAAATCTTTAACATATAAGACATATATACTAAATAATGACTAATTTTATGACATAGTTCTGTCTGAACTTGATATGGCAACATTTGATAAAATTAACTTGCTTTTTGTCCCATGTAGTTAAATTGTCACATATTATTGCAGGCAAGATGCTGTATTTAGCGATAAAAACCTCGTCTACTGCTGTAGATAGTGTCTTGCAATAGGGAATTGACAGCCAATGGAAACAAATTTCTGTCACCAACAGAGAACAGGTAGAGTATATCTGGACGCGAGTTCATTACAGATTATTCAGCAGTTCGTCATTTTTGACATTTATTGGAAAAGTGAACAGTTTCTATATTGGCAGACCATAAGCCTTTGATCGATGCATTATCGTCAACGTATAAATATGCAAAGATGGATATGCGACACGGGAAACGAAATAATTGGATTACCTGATGCAGTTCACGTCAAATAAACGTTTCCTCAAAACAACCATGGAAGATGTCCTTAAAGACACTATGTCCGGTAGCATTAATGATTTTCTTCTGGACTCTTCACGTAATATTAGTGACTTGTGGAAGAATACTGTTGCAGAAGCTTCTTCAGGACAAGCCTACATCTTTGAAATTTTCGAAGATATATTGCTGGAACACTGATTTTGAAATTGTGTGTGACACCAGCAACGGACGGTTACGCCCCATCGTTCCAGAAACTTTAAGACTGACATAATTCTGCCCCCGCATAAACTATCTCATCTTGGTGCTAACGCTTCAAGAAGGATAGTCACAGACGTACTTTTGTGCCTCGTATGAAAGTGAATATTCGGATGTGGTCAAATACTTGTGTCATATCAAAGACCTAAACTCTGTAATCATAATCGCCAACACCATTTGGCTCCTTCCCTTGTCTAGATTAGTGGTTCGATTATGCATGTGTGGAAAAAACTGGTCTCCTAATCTTTTGTGGGGTGCTTACTTATTTGCTGACACGCGACGATCTTTTTTCCCGCTGGTGTGAAGCTCTTCCAATGTCAAACAACATGGTAGAAACTACTGCAAAAATTATATCCCTGGATGTCTGTATCGGTGTTCTGGCTGTCATCACCACAGACAATGATCGGCAAATTGATTCCGATCTAATCAACCAACTGCAGATATGGAGAGCAAACTAATTAGGACCACTGCATATCATTCACGGACCAATAGCTTGGTTGGAACATTAAAATCAAAGAGTCATAAACTTACATACATACATACAATCCTTCGATCTTGCACACAATTATTTGGGGTGCGATTCAGCCAGATCACATGTGTTGCAGCAACAATAACGTGGACCTTCTAAGATTCTAAAGAGACATCCTAATTATTTTAGTTGCTCATTAACAGTGCAACCCAAAATATTTGTTTGGACAGATTGAAGCTATTTTTTTCTGGGTGCTACATGGTCAAATGTGGACACACAAATCACTACTGCATCTCCTGTTGAATTAGGCATATCAAATCAAACGATGACTTGACCTGGGCATCATGTTAGAAGCTACAGGCATTTCTTATCTTAACTTGCTTTCTCTCTTTGCAGGAAATTATTCATATGAACAGATACTCGACACTAATACAGTAAGAATGTTTATGCTGTTAAATGGAAATTGTTAAGATAATACACTTTGAGGTTCACTTTTCTATATTGTAGTTTCACAAATTACGTGCTCACTATTTAATTTCATATCAAAACAAGCAGGTTAAAAGTAATACCTTGTGGCAGGTTGTAGAAGATTGTTATGGATGGAGTACTCATACGTATGTAAAGGGTGACTATATCTCATTGGGTAATATGAATTCACGATGGTCGCGTTTCGACCAGTGAGTGGCGCGAGCTTGTGGGGTGACGAATCCAATTTACAAAGATAGACCGCTAGAAGGAAAGTCGTCATCACAAATCAGCAGTGGCAGGAAACAACATGGTCCCACCACAATATAAAAGACATGACGACCTTGATCTCTTTCACTTATGGAAATATTACAAGACCAATTCGATTTTCCCCCGTTTACACTTGTTGTTTTATCATTTCTCTGCGTGGGATAAATAGCGACTTATCTATGTATATATAAAGAGTGTTCCAATAACCTGAACCGATTTAAATGTGAATTAAGTTTAAGTGTCTAATGATTTTTTTTTCTTTTTCTTTCAGATTTAACAACTTAAGTCTTTTGCAATTTCAACCATGGAAAGATTAACAAACAACGTGTTAAAGTTATCGAAGCCTATTACGAAAATGGATGTTCAAAGAGAAGCATTGCATTTCTCACACTTCGAGATATTTTGGTCAACATATTATAATCGACCAACCGAGAGTGCAACTGAAAACGATGTAATGTTGTTGTGGAGTGGTTCAATTCCTGCACGTGATGAGGAATACAGGTGTCTAGATTTAAGGCCACATTCTCGTGCACTGCAGCAATATTTTCAGCTAAACCGCGTAGACGTAGTGGTGTTTTCACATCTGCCACTGACACAGTTTGTGAAAATTTACGAACAATTTTTCTAATCAACACTTTTGAAATTTTAACACGTTGTTTGATTGTTACTCTTTCCATGGTTGAAATTGCCAAAGAATTAAGCCGTTAAATCCTTAAGAAAAAATTCATTGGACGCTTAGAATTAATTGACATATAAAATCGGTCCAAGTTATTGGAACACCTTTGATATATATATATATATATATATATATATATATATATATATATATATATATATATATTAGGTTGGTGCAAAAATAATGTCGTTCTCTCACATATGTTACTATGTGAGAAAACAACATTATTTTTGCACCAACCTAATATATATATATAGGATTGGTATAAACAGAATAAAATTCCAATATCAAAAAACATTATTCTTAAAACAGTACTCAATACAGAGTAGAGCAAATAGAATTTATTAAAAAATTATCGCATCAACATCTTATAAGATCACTACAAAAATACCTAATTTGTTTCAACACTTCTGGTGTCTGTCAAGTGATGGTGTTGATTGCTATTTTTGTAGTGATGTTATAACATGTTTCTGCTATAATTTTTTAATAAAGACTATATATATATATATATATATATATATATATATATATATATATATATATATATATATATATATATATATATGATAAAATATAGTTTTAATGTGCTGAATGTCAGGGATAGAGCGTATGTAAATATAAAAATGAACACTGAAATCAACACCCAGCACCGCTATGTGTGTGTGCACGCGCGACAGTGTGTATTTGTAAAATATACGTTGGCGCACATAATCAATAATTTGTTTAGCTGAGTAGCAATAGGGTTTTCACGTCTTTCAACATCATAGCCCCCTTTCCATGCTGACCCAGTCCTTGCTGATCGGATATCGGTTTGTGTTTCCATCTCTCAGCTACAACTTTGCTCATAATTTATATAACATAAAGTGATTTTTCTGGTATTTTATAAATTAATCACAAACAACTTCCGCTTCACCAACTTCTAAATTTCTTTTTCATGACATAGTGCGGTATAAAACCTCTCTTTTTTGTCATTCCGTTCCTTCACCCATCCAAATTTACGTTGTAGTAAGGATTTGGTTTATGACTGATATACTAATGCCTATAACGGGACAATTGGAAATAATATCTCTTTTCTAGCACCCTCATAATATAGAATATATTTCGATAAAAGGAACGGTATGTGAAATTACTTTTACAGAACACGAATACTTACATTTTTAATGTAGAGTTTCAAAATTGGCCCCACCATAAAGTGAAAAAGAGAACCTTAATGTGTTCTTGATAACGAAATGAAAATATTTAAATTACTTTGGACAATTTCTACACAAAGTTGTTTAGTCTGTGCGGCAACGTTTTCGTAAAATGGAAAAATATAATTAAAGATTAAGCAAACAGAAATTCACGGATGAATTTATCAAAATATGTTTGCTGCCTAAACATCAATTTTCTCTCTCTCTCTCTCTCTCTTATATATATATATATATATATATATATATATATATACATACATATATGTGTGTGTGTGTGTGTGTGTGTGTGAGCAGATATGTAGAAAAATAGGAAAAAAACGTTAGGTAAATAAATCAGGGTTCTTTAGTATTTTTGTTTTTATTTTTTAAATTGTATTCTTTCCTATATTTCTACAAAAAAAATGACGGTTTCGGATCTCGTTTTTGAAACATGAGAACTCTTATGTAGCGAAGGAATAATATTTTTTTTAAATAATTATAATATATATACGTATATGTATAAAGAGAGAGAGAAAGAAAAAGAGAAAGAGAGGGTGACCTAAAATATACTTTAAAATGTAAATATCTCAGTAAGTACATGTCTTACGCAAACGAAATAGGTATCAATTTAAATAATAAAATAATTATTTTCCAAAAAATTGAACAAGATCTTCAGAGGGATGTAGATTTGAGAATGTATATGACAAAGCTTCACAAATTTTCAGTATGCACAGCACCTGTGATACAACACAGGTTTAGTAGTTAGTCAAGCTCCTGCCAAACACGCTGTAGCATGCCTTGCGTAACATCCTCTTGAGCTTTTGTATTTTTTGTATCATGCTTTCCACTTGGTGCGTTTTTTCTTGGATCCTTTCGTAAATGTGCCCTGCACATTCTTGTTTGGCTGTAAATGTAATTCCTAAACATGAAAAAAATAAACATTCAACTAATTTTTTACACATTTTGTGAATATTTGCTATAATAATGTCAATATTTTGGGGACACCGTATACATACATGCATATATATATATATATATATATATATATATATATAAATATATATATATATATATATATATATATATATAATGTGCGTATGTGTGCGCGCGTGTAGGAGATTTCATATTATTGAATGAAAAACACGCAAATTAATCTAACTTCTTTCCCTAAAATGTTGCCTTGATCTCATATGCACTAAGCATAATGTGCTGTTACTGTATCGAATGTTATAAATTCCTGCTTTATGTGGATTTAATCTACATCGTTTTATGTAAGTCTTTATTATAGTCGCCTTATATCGGAATATTTTTCTCTTTTTCAATTGGGAATTAACCATTGTCTTTCTTTTATTGTTTTTGATTTCTCTTTCTTTCTTTCTTTCTTTCTTTCTTTCTTTCTTTCTTATTTACTTTCTCCCCTGCCAACTGCAGTGAGATATGTATTTCTTTACTCTGTACTCTTTTATACTCAATATTACTCTTTCCCTTTTTCATATTATTTTTAGCTACTTCTTTATCTTCTCATTAGAATTTTTCTCCATGATAACTCGGCGTGGTAGCATTTTTTAGGGTCACAGCTATGAGTAAATAGTGAATCCCAAAAGAAAAATCTACAGTACCTTTTCATAATAAAATGATCTACAATATATTTTTATACCAAAATGACAATGAATGCAACAGTAAAAAGTATATAAAAAATAGATTTTTATAGTAAAATTACCAACAATAAATTTAATGAATTTAATGAATTATAAAGTATTTATGTAAAAACATACCTGGACGCGGAGAGTATACAACTATGTACAAGTTATCCGTAGTTGAAAGTATAAAATTGCGCGCGGGATGTTTAGATTCCGGCATTAAATAGCCAACAGACGTTAATATGTCGTTAAACAAATTCAACCAACTTATACCTACTAATAGCAAATTTACCAGCAAGACATATTTGAAGCAAAATGACTACCAACACAATTTTCTTCAAAATATTTAGATTTCGGAATTACATAACCGATAGGGGTTGATATGCTGCTAAACAAAATCAGTTAACTAACATTGTCTCCATTAAAACTCTCTCTCTCCCGCGCACACACATTTTCTCTCTTTTTCTTTTCTTTCTCTATCCCTCTCTCTCTATCTCCCTCTCTATTTCCTCGATATCTGCTAAATTCTGCTAATTCCAGCAACTAGTGGATGATGTGAAGAAGATCATATTGCGCCAATTTTTCAAACATGTACAGCCTGCCAACTTTGGAAATCAGCATTCGAGATCCTGAATGTTATCTACGCACGAACACTATCACTCAGCATCGGAGAAAAGCATACAACTATGTTACATGAACATTCTGCCTAAATCTTTTCTCTCCTTCTCTCTCATTTTTCTCTCTCTATCTCTCTTTTCCTCTCTCACTCTATTCCTCTGTACCTCATTTTTCTTCCTCTGCATCAAATAGTGATTTTTCTCTCTATCAATTTCTCTTCTACAATTTATTCTCTCTTTGCTTTTCACTTTCTTTCTGTATTTCTTTCTTTCTTTCTTTCCTCAAGTGATTTGAAAGGATTTCAACCAACCAATTCTCTTACGTTTTCAGCTCGCCATCTTGAACCCTATAGACAAACCGTCTGCTTCAACTTGTTCGCTTTGTCGGGTCATTAATCACTCGAGGACGACGGCTGCTGCCGCCGGTTCTGCGGATGACACACAAGCAGACGATAGCGCCACACTGATGAGAATGATACAATGAGTTTAATGATGATAATACTGATGACTATTGCAAAGTAAACCAACGCATCTTTCAAGAAGCGAGAGACAGGGATAGCGAAAGTAAAGATTATGCGAATAATCATGATAACTATCAATTAAGATAGCATTTTACAGATGAAGATAATGATAATCCGAAAGCAATTACTACGAAAGGCCTTTGAGATTTTCCTACGGTAGCTGCTTGAAAGGATAATGTAATTGATGACACGATAACTGCTGGTTTCGATCATATTGATAATGATCGAATAATATTGATAATGATCCAAATTTTGAGTCTAATCATCATTTTTAAAATAATATAATATTCTTATATTACATTTACATTTTAATCGATTTAAGACAAAAAATCAGACAGCAGACATTCCCAGTGTGCTAAAACAAAAACATTCGTTCGTACATATTAATGGATTGTTTAAAAATTGCACGCACACACACACACACACACACACACACACACACACACACACACACACACATATATATATATATATATATATATATATATGAAGAAATATAGTTTTAAGGTGTGCTATATTTATGGTAACAGTGCTCAATATCAGTGATAGAGCGTATTTAAATCTAAATCTAAAAGTGAACATTGAAGTCAACACTCAGAGACGACAGGCTGTTTCATGCTAGACAATGTGTCCTTAAGGATAAAGGCGGTAGTTAGATCCAGTGTAACGACCCAAAGAGTTGTGAGTTCAATACCTGGTTAAGGCAATGGAGAATTAACAGGATATAACTGATAACTGACATCCATTAGACACGGCACGTGAAACTAGAACAGTCTACCCCAGCGAGCGAAATAAAAGGTTCAGTTCGACATTCCAACCATCTGAAGAAAGCCGAAGCGTACAACGGCCGAAACGTTGTGATAAATATAGCAACAAAGATGAGGACAATAGTCTGAATAATGTAAATAATGTACATAATACCTCATCTCAGAAATATAGATATGAGGGAATGGTATGTCTCGAAATTAGAAAGGGTGTAAAAGGTAGATGAAATTTTATTCTGTTCTTTGCGATGACGAGATATTGCCTGCAGATATTTAACCGAAATTTTACCAACAAATTTTTATCTTCTGGTATTTCTAACAGCAAAGCTTTATGAATAAACAAAGAAAGATATCTAGACAAATGAAGAGGAGAATGTATTACTAGCTTGGAAGGGTCAGACTAGTTTGTTGAAAAATCAAATTCTCTACTTCTTTAATCTATGAATTATATCTGACCCCACGTTTTCTCTTTTCTTGTGTAAACCTGTCGTTTTAAATAAATTAACGAATTTTTTAAAAAAAATCGTGTTACAAACATTTTCTAGTCCTGGAAATGAATTGAGAAATTTTGATATACGAAAAATATGAGAGAAATTCGATGACGTATTCGAATAGCAAAAGATGTCTTCCAAAAAGATTTTAACACATGCCAAAATCGTGTTAGAAACAATGAAAACAATGCAGAAATGCAATGTAATATATATTCTACAATATGACAATGAATGCTAGTAAATCACCTCACTGATAAAGAAGAAATTTAATGCAACAGAGATGTCATTCTACCGATGAATGCCACGGACCGAACATATGTGAAATGAGGAAGACTTAAGGAAAATAGAATAAGCAAGGAAAGTTTCACTTCCAATTAAAAATATTTGAAATTTATCCTACAATGAGGAAACATGGCTCGGAAATTGCAACATTCACAACACATATACTGGAGGCAGGCAGGCAAGACATGTAAGAGTAAATAGCGAGTAAATAGCGAGTAAATAGCGAGTAAATCTAATTAATGGGTTTGTGAGAAAAGATGGAAAAAGAATAATAAATGGTAAAATATCAAAAGTTATTCGAACAAAAAATACAGGAATTTGTGAAGAGCTAAGCCCTGAAAATATTTCTCCCATAAAAGATGAAGGTTATTCACAAATTTCACCAATACAATCACAAGTCCCGTAACTCTTTCGAGTTTTAAGGGTGTAAGTATAGCCCCTATGTTCTGGGGGCGCCATATGTACAGCTGCCGCAGTAGAAGTGGTGTGTCAGTGTGAAGATAGCCTGACCGAGCTCAAGTATCTACAGGCTGGTTTGAATTCAAAGTTTTCCTTCTCTTACACCGGTTGCCACCCAAGCCTATAGAATCCAGTCTATATGGGGCGGGGAGAACAGATAGATTCATGTCTTTCCCAAGAGTAAATAAATGCAATGAACTCGACTGGAGTTCGAGCTCGGCTCTCAGAATTCAGGACTACACTGTGCCTTCAAAAATAAATCTTGGGCCAAACTTGGTTATTTTCATTAAATTAACAAACTGGCCCTTACAAGAAAATAGTGTACCCCTACCAATAGGAAGTTTTTTTTTCTTTCCTCTGACTTTGTTCTTCCGGAAGGATGTTTAAATGCGACTGCTACTTCAAAACACCAAGTCCAGTGACCACTCCCGTTTTTTTATTCGCCATGTCTTAAATTCTTTTTAGCAATCACCTATCTCAAACTTTGTATTTTGTTTAATGAATTATTTGTTTATTTTTACCAAATCCCGACCTGTACGACGCCATTGTTGTTTATACAATTAATGGCCGAATAATGATTAAAATCGTTTTCACCTTGTTTTCACCTTGATCGCTCAGTAGCATTGATTCCAAATTTTAGTGACACCTCCTTAAGCTGTTTCATATTTAAATCGTCATATTCAGCGGTTGGCAGGCGGGAGACTGACGGGAGACTGGCGGGAGACTAGCATGTTTAGGGAGAAACTGAATGGTCTTTCTGACTGTCACTTTTGAGGGCCTGTAACTAAGTTCACGAAACCGCGTCTATAATATTCTTTATTATCCCTCAATGATTATGCAAATGGAAAAGGTCACTGGAATTGCCCGACACAACAGCTTGATTACGAAAAGGTCGCGCCTTGAACGCTTTTTCTCTCTTTATTTAGACACATTACTCATTTTGAGACAGTTCTTTAAATCTGGGAGATCTATCAGTAGATTCAGAATAAGAAGAGGACAGAATCAATGGTGACCTGGGTGTCAAATACAGATTTTCTTTTTTCTCCAGCTTCGTCTTAGTATTGATTAAGATGAGATCTCCAGGGATGCCAAAACGGCTGACTTTAGAGGCAGCAAGCCCAAAGAAGTAAGATTTCGTGGTAGTTTAAAATAATTATATTTTTTGACCAATATAATTAGAGAAAATGCTATAGAACGAATTTTAAATGGATAGTGAATAAATGTTATTGAAAAATCCGAAGCAAAAACATCTGCCTTTATTTCTTCCTTTTATGAAAAGAATTATGAATTTCAGCTTCAGAATTTTTTTACAATAAATTAGTCGTTGGAAGACTTATGTTGCTGCACTTTTAAAACTTGGCAATATTTTCTTGTTTTCCTCGAAAATCAGCATATTAAATGTTGTCGTTTCCAGTCCAACTAAAAAATATCTAAGTTAGACAACTTCATGTATTTGACGGAAATAGAGGCCCCAGAAATATACACGGACGAAACAATAATGATAACGTGTCTTTGAAAAATTTCAAAGTAACGACAAAGTCCTGTATACGAGACGCGTAAGCGAAAATCGCGTTGCAGAGAGTGAAAACGAGAAGTATTAAGTATTAATTATATTATCATTTATAGGCATTTAAGAATTTTTAGGGAGATTTCGTAGTTTATTTTGTTCAGGTTAGGTTTGATAGCAGAAGCCCTTGGTTTATACCAACGGCTTCCCATACTTAATACTTCTCGTTTTCACTCACGCGTGGTTATGTGTGACGTCACGAAGTGCGGTGCGATTTTCGCTTACGCGTCTTGTATAGAAGAGTTTGTCGTTGATTTGAAATTTTTCATGCAACAAAAAACACACTATCACTATTGTTTCGTCCGTGTATTGTTTGATATATTGAAAGCAATTGTCATCTTTGATAATGGCTTATGTAACCTGAAAGCTTAGATTGGATTTAAACATGTATCAATATGGCGATTTCCTTTCGTCTTTCAATGATAATCTTATTTAGCTTATCAGACAATATGAAAGGAACTTAGATAAAATAAATAGAGAAAACTTGTCTATATTATTTAATGAAACATGCATCACTATATATATATATATATATATATATATATATATATATATATATATATATATATATATGGTACGTACCGTCAGTAATTACTCAGGGTAGGTAGCTTGTAACATTTATGTAGTAAATCTATAAAAAAAGAAGAAATATTTTGCATAATAATCGGAATAACCTTCATAATTTTGTTAAATTAGGTGCATATTGTGTCACGGAATGAAATGCAACTGCTGATCTATTCTGTTCAGAGTAGGTATCGCCTACTTTGTACATATATATATATATATATATATATATATATATATATATATATATATCTGTGGGGGATGTAGATAGGTAAATATTTCGAGTGATAAGCTGTGTAGGCATTACATGGGAAGTGACGGTTTCACGTTTTAGTGGTAATGACAATGGTTATATTAGTCGTTTTTTTACAAGGAAACAAGGAACCATACGGATTTCATTGACCGAATAGTCAGTACTAATTATTGTTGAAATAGGTTTTATACACATTATCTCAGTAATAAGATTGTTTTCTGAAGTCCACTGTTATTGATCTTTTCTATATGGGGACTTGCAGCAGTAAAAGTCCTCAAGTGATGTGGTTTATGTTAGTTTGTGCAGTTCTTAATGAATCCGTAGCAGAAGTCTACGTGGTCCCAAGAAGGATTGTCCTCGCTAAGCCAAAGGGATCATTGCTCAACGCGTGCAACTTATATATATATATAACGCGTGCAACTTATATATATATATATAATTTTTATTCAACACTGAACACTCTTCAGCTATAAATGCAGAATATTTAAATATATTCAAATATAAAGAAAAGAAACGTGTCATATTTTTAATATTTTTAAACTTTAATCTCGTGAGTGTTTTAGTTTTCGTGTTGAAGGTGTAAAGGAAATGCTCACAATTCTAATAATGAGTTCTTGTCAAAAACATAAAAAAATAAGAGATATAACTTTTCTTTTGACTTTACCCAAAGGTATTTGAATAAATATTCACAGCCTAGTTATATCCATTATATACATATGTGTGTGTGTGTGTAGAAATATATAGAAAATAGGAAAGAACAATTATAATATATATATATATATATATATATATATATATATATATATATATATATATATATATATATATATATATGTATGTATGTATGTATATATCACACAGAGTACGATATATATATATATATATATATATATATATATATATATCGTACTCTGTGTGATGCGCCTAAAGGAAAATCCGGCAGACCTCGTGCAGCAATGCTTTTTGAAGACCACACCTTGCCAAAGCAGTAGTTTGTCGTACTAATAAATGACTGGAAGCGAAAGGCCGACATTTTGAGCAGCACCTGTGACTCCAAAGTTAACTTGTTTTAATCTCGTGATGTATGAAGACATTTTGTATTACAAGTTTTTCTTTTCCTGTATTGTGAATACATATTTTTGGCAGATTATACATATATATATATATATATATATATATATATATATGGGTGGAATGAGTTAGAAAGGAATAGTTTGTTTTTTGTTTTTTTTATTTTAAATAGCAACAGTTTTACTACATTTTAGAACGATTATTTATCATATATTTAAATTTAACTCTTTTTCGACGTTAAAAAATACGTCAAAAAACGGCATTATTACGTCATTATTTTTGCACCAGCCTAATATGTATTTCCAACACACATTGTTAAACATGATCTCACTGATTTTAAATCCTCTTTTTTTATTTATTACATACATTGATTGAATATTATAAGCTCATCTCAAATGTGTTCAATAGGGTTTGGTGTGGTTGCCTTCCCCACACGTTGAATTGCTACGGTTACTCTGGACGAATAATGTAGCTCGTTCCTAACAAATCGTGTAATTTATGTCGTGTTGAAAGGACAGGTTTCTAGTTCATTTCACATTCTCGCTGAGCTCTATCTATTCCCCTGTAGACGAAATAAAGGGTTCGTTTGGAAATTCCATCGTATATCACCTGAAGAAGACCGGAGCGAATCTTCTTTCTTTGTCATTCATGTACGATTGCACATATATGTGTTCTTACTTTGACACTTAATGTAATTTCGATGTAAAATTTCCAATGAATACTATAGTAATTAATATTCAAGACTGTATTATTTGCCTTTTGAAAGAAGGATATTATCGGAAAGTATTATTTCTTTCGTAAAATAAATGCATTTTCTTTTTTAAACTGCAGAGTTATTGGTATACCTTAGTATATATTATACTTACTTTCTGTAATTGAAGCAGTATCAATCATTATGATATATTTTGATTAATATTTATGTTGATTCTTTCTTTTTTTTTCTTTTTTTTACTTGATCTCTAGTATGGCAATAGCCAAACTTCCATTCTACTTCACTGGGAGGACATCGCGCATCGCAGATAACGACTTCTTATCACGTGCAAACCATTTTGATCCCCATAAATTTTCTGGTCTTCGTGATCTGTGTCGAATCTAATCTTAAACACATCAGGCAGTGTCATTATTTCCAATCTATGTGCATTATCCATCGCAATAGATCGAATAAAATCAATTAAAATAAAACTAAATTTAAATACTTGTTAAAATTAATAATAATTTGAACGTACAATAACAATAATAATAATAATAATAATAATAATAATAATAATAATAATAATGTATCGATCGATAATAATACGTCGAACGTACTATTAATCTGTTGTAGGTGTATACCTATAGGAGACTAATAGTACGCTTTTTGTAAGTTTAAATTCTATCGGAAGAATTTCCCTACATGTAATTACGCACTGAAGACTGAATTCGCTACCTATGACAGCGGGTCGAACTTGATAAACACTTCACTACGATAAGTTCAGATGTGGCCCAAGTCCGAAAGTATGGAGAACCCAGTATGGATCAAACTCACTACCGATTATACTGCGTCGATGTGCCCAAAAAATGATTGTCTAAGCGTAGCGTACATTTGGCTCAAGGTCGAAAGTATGACGTTTGCGATGAGGACCGAACTCAATTTTCAGTCCTTGTTCTTACTAGAAAGACAAGCTTGCTAACCGTTACACCATGTCGAAGTGCCCAAGCTGATCCTTTATTGTAAAACGAATATACGGGCGATGATTTGCGAGAAGTGTAGTATCTCCGTTTCAGTTGAAGTGTGCATAGAGATATCAGTTTCAATTCAGTCATTTTAATTCAGTCATTTCAAGTTGGGTTATGCAGATTAAACTCAATTACCCTTACCTTTGAATTTGATCCTCACTGGGAGTTCTACTCTTGTTACTGTGGGTCAGTCTAACTGAAGTCGCATAAATATGCTGCAGGAATGAGGATATTTACATATTTCTCACTAGTACAAATTTTCAGGTTTTGAAAAAAGTAAATCATTTTGTAGAGCATTTCAGTTTATAAGAGTGGCTTAATAGAGTGTACTTAACGCACTCCCCCTCTCTAGCAAATTTGATTTTTGCTTTACTAAGCTTAATAAATTGCTATTCGTAATTTTTCATATGTTCACTGGCTCTGGTATGCTTGAGAAAATCCAGAATTCACTTCCATGTCTCAACACTAGATATTTTGAAAACCTTATATTCTCTGGTTTGTGCTTCCTGGTTTGACAGATAAAATAGTGCTTGGCACAGAACTTGGACAAATTACACCTCCATAAATATTGTACCATTGTTGTACTAGTAAAAAGCTGCTACAGCTATTGTCAACCTCATCAGGGAGCAGTTAATTTCCTCAGGCTGAAATTTGTTGTAATGTAACCAACGACTGACATTTGAAATTTTCAGTTGAACCAAAAGCTTCAATAAAACTAAGAAATGATAGATTTGTTCGCTTCAGGTTAAATTCAGACACAATTCAACATGATGCAAAAATGTGACTGGAGATTTAAATTCTGCAATATTTATCTCGGTGAATTGTTAAATCAATTGGAAATGTGACCACGAACTGAACATTTTACTGCTCTGCTGGCGTAGCCATTAGTCATGCCGAAATCGTCAAATTTGCCTCCACGGTTCGAATAATGATCCCGAATAATGCATTTAAATCAGAGAGCTCATTGTATGAACCACTTGATCTCATCTGTGAATAAATGAAGGTGAATCTTTCTTAAGAAATCGTGGATCAACGGCTTGCTTATTCTTATTTGATTTGAGCCTTTGATTAAGACACTGGCTTTGCTTACTGGGTGATGATGTCGACTTCAATGACCATAAGTAATTTGCTTTGAATACAGTGTAACGCACAGTGAATTGAAAATTACTTCATAACATATTCCAATAGATGTGTGTATATAAATGTGATGCTAAGCGGTGAATTTAACTTGTTCGACTTTCGTTTATAAATGAACGAATCGAAAATTATCCTTGATTGATCTCTGTAATCCTTTCATAAGTAAATACTATCAAGATATGTTATTTGATGTCTTTCTATTGTATTTTCTTTTATAATAGAAAAGACTGGCATATTTGTCGTTCTTTGATTTGAAACCATTCATCATTACCCCTAGATTCTAGATGTGTCAGAATAAATTCATATATTTAAATGAATAAGCAAGAAAGAACCAGTTTAAAAGGCAAATACATGAAAAGATCAGCGCGTTCAAGGTGAATTCAGCCGCTAATTATATGTCATCTACGTAGCTCAACAACTTTCAACTGTTGGAATCAACTTAAATAATTCTGACATCATTTCTCTTGTTTCAGATTCTCTTAGAGACGAAAAGAAGTTTGGACGAAGAATATAATTCAAATACAACGAGAAATCGCAAATATCTCTGCATCATTTACCTCTCTTTGGCTTGGATAGATTTTCTCGGTAATTAAACCTATAAACTATCTGAAAATTGATTAGAGAATATCCAGTTCTATGAATCAACGGATAACCTTGTAGATCGGTTGTTGACGTATCATACAGGATCGTTTGTGACATTTCTAAGGACAACTGGGTTCAACCGGAAATGCTCATTACCTCTCCAATAATATTCAGCAGGTTTTACTTGATTACAGCATCCAGAATAATCCCGAAGTTCATCTATAAGAAGTGCATTTGTGACACACGAACACAAAATAATTCAAGTACAATTTGAACTTGGGCCTTTGATACCATTTTCTGTGTAGTTAATCATCAGACTCTCATAAAAACAAAGCAAACATGTGTGCGCGTTCGGGTGTCGACTCAGATAAAGCCCTTCGTTATTCGACTACATTCATGTAAAGTGTGTTTATATTTTACTTTTTTTTTTTTTTACATTTTTACTGTATGTTAGGTTGAACTATACTGAGCTTCATTTCCTGTTACATTTAAGTTCTATTTGGTGGGAATATATATTTTGCCAAAAACATCCATCCCGAGTAGAAGAAAATATACAACATCATATACTTCGAACTAACGTACAATAATAAATGTAAAAGCAAATATAGTTACAATATTTGTCACCCGAATTGGTAAACACTTTCCAAAGGAGGCAAATTGCGCAATATATGCAAAAGAAATAATCAAAAACTTAGCAATAATTCCACTGAGAACATAATACAAATCATGAAAATACACGACAGAAAAATCATCAATCAGTCAGAAATTCCCCAAATCCCCAACTGTAGCAGTTATATAAGAATATAAGAATATAAGAATATTGTAAAATGAAATAATGTCGGATAAACACGTAATATTTACTTTAAAATTAGTTTACGTTTCAAGTACAAAAAAAATTTCGCAACTAAAACTTACAAATAGTCCCAACTAGAAAAGTGTATTTATTATTAGAGTCATGAACCTTTGATTTCCCTGTAATCGTTTTCTGTAGCTTAATGACTTGAACGTAGTTTTTCAAATTAGAAAAAAAAGATATATGGTTTCGATTCCTATCGGGTAGAACATTATGTTTAAATAAAATTTTAGATCTCCATGCCGGTAGATCACTTCTTGCATAAAACAGGCATGTCTACCCAAACATGGTAGCCACTAAATGTATTGTTTATAATTATAAGAAATAATGTTGAATTAAAATACTCATTAATTGGTTTAAAATAAATTTGCTCCGGTGTGTGACTGAGAGAAAGAGAGGAAGAGAGAGAGAGAGGGGGGGGGTGAAGGAAGAAGAAGGAGGGAAGGAGTGTCTGTGTGTCTCTGGTATGAAATGTGTTTATTGATGCAGTGTCTTTAGTATGAGTACGAAGAAATGTTGTACTTGTGTAACACAAATTTAATCAAAATTATATATGCAATAATATCGTAATATTTTCG
Organism: Acanthosepion lycidas; assembly: GCA_963932145.1. Lineage (NCBI taxonomy): Eukaryota > Metazoa > Mollusca > Cephalopoda > Sepiida > Sepiidae > Acanthosepion > Acanthosepion lycidas. Next base: position 135,502,140 of record OZ010576.1, read on the forward strand.
GCAAAAACTATTGTCAACATATTTAGTCACCTTATCTAGAAAACAAAAGATTATTCAGGTGAAATATTATTTCTTAATGTTTTTATGTTAAATCTCCATGTCATCTCTCATAAGTCAATATATTATCTTAAGCGCCATCTTGAACGATAGGCAGTATGAATTTCGAATTCTACCTCACACCACGCTTAATCAGTTATAAATTCACCACGAGAGCGATCGTCTTAGATATTCCAAAGGCTTTTGTTGAGACACAAAATCTCCAATTATTGAATCTCTGGAAGTGTTCTCATAATCATCAGGTCCTTCCTATCAGGTAGGTCCTTGAATGTCATTTTCGGTGGTTAGTCCATGACTGCAATGGAAGATATCCGACAAGGATTATTCCTTGCTTCTATTCTCTTTCTGTTTTAGATTACCAACCTGCGTAAGAAAATTTTCAGATAGTTTGTAAATATTAATGTTGATGATACCACCGTTTATGGGTGCCTGGCACGTCATCTCGTCTAACCTTCCTGTTACGGGCTAGAAACGGATAAACTGGTTTCTAACTTTCAATACTTAAACAAACACAAAAACTTCACATCATCTTCGAACTGACGCTGAATTCTTACCAATTCCGATCCATGATTAAGCTTACAGAGTCTCCTTTCTGTGAGAGCCTATCAGTGGAATTCATATATACGAGTCATTTGTTAAGTGGCTAAGAAAATGATCGGCTCCTTCTATCGCTTCAGAAATACCTGACTCGACCTGCTATGCTCACACTTTACAAGAGTTAGATAAGATCAAAAATGGATCTTGGCTTTAGCTGAACAGCCGTCTCTTTCCAGTTTGGCAGAGTTCAAAAACGTTTACACGACCTTGTAGATGGTGAATTATTTTTCACCCTATGACCCTTTTCCTACAAAGAAGCATCGCTATATCCATGGCAACTATTCTAACGAATTAGATTCCTTCGACTCCACCAGTTCAGACCATTAAAACTAATACCGCTATGCCATGTTCTTATCAATCCAATGAGAAGAAAGAATTTTTATTCCGACAGATTCTTCGCAATAAACGAGGTTTGTGGAATACACATCCGTGAGATACTTCCCGATTTCAATAATCTTGACATCTTCAATTTCAGGGTCAATCGTTATTTATCCTATGTATCCACACAATCTATAATTCTTACCTTCTGACGTACATAAGCAAATTGATTCAATAACAAACTAACTTGAGTGGCTCTTGTGCCTTATGCTGAATGAACAATAGCGTAAAAAATCTAGGGCGTAGCCAATACAAAACGCTACTCAGTGTGGATGAAACTGATTTCATTAGAGATACTTTATATAATATATTATGATCGCTCTATTTTGTAGATTTTAAGGAAAACTCTGAATCGATTATATATTGAATTATTTGTTAAAATTTGTCATTTCCTCGGTTTCTGGAAGCCAATAATGCTGGACTAATATCTTGTGCCGGGAACATATACAGGGAATTTTTCTAGAAATATTACCATGAACCTTCCTGGCGTCTATAGAAATAATCACGGGGATCTGGCAATGTACTTTGCTCCGTACGCGAGGAGCTCACATCTTAAAAAGTCTTAAACCTCTTTTGACCTCGGCTGATGAAATATAAGTACTATATACATAGTGCAAGGAATGTCAATATCCTTTTATATATATTTGAAATAAAAGCGTGTATAAGCTTTAATACTATTGGGCTACTTTCATGAAATATTGCAATGTAAATAATGTATCAACAAGGTATTAAATCTAGATATAACATATGAAAATTAATAATAATTATTTATACGGATTTAAATAAGGTAATTTAGTAGTTGCTTTCTGTGGTTCTAAAGTGATATTTTTTTTATGTTTGTCAGGCTGTTGTTTTCAACTTACTCGTCGAATTATTAGTTATCCCCGATTCTCAACCCTAAGTTTCAAGAGACAATTTTTGTGCCAAATGATGAGGTTCCATATAATCAGAAAATAATGAAATTGCAGTTCACTGCACATAGAGATATCTACGCAAAATATGAAAAGTACGTATTGCAATTCAGGAAGCCCCAATAATAAGAAATAATGATTTTTTTTTTTAATTATAAAATTCGACTGATTTCTATCTTGAGATCCTTCTGTCTAGTTTCTCAAATGTTTCCAAAGGCGCGGCCGTAACATCTATCACAAAACAAATGTTTTCAACATAATCTTTCATAATTATGCCTGGTCAATTTTCCGGGCTTTCCCTATCAGACTGAACACTAAAATTCCGAAAGATGGTAACTTCATCGTTCTGGAGATTGTCGGGGAGCTTGAAAGCGCGGCATATTGATCCTTTTATGTATTGAACAAAAATATTATTATTATTGTCATTATTATTTGTACACACTGATTTATACACTATTTAAGAAGCTGTACTTTTAATTAGAGATCAAGTGACAGCAAGTCTTCTCACTACTCTTGCCCTTTCATTGTTATTCTTACTGTTTTTATTAATGCCCTTGTCAAGCTAGTTTGGAATCTTCCTAAGATTTTCAATTCGTCCCCAATCTCCTCGCAAGATTCTTCAGGACTTTTCCAACCAAATTCATAATAATTCATACAGTTTCCATCTTCCGCTTCTACAGTTTATTCACTTCTCTTACAACTTTCAAAGAGATTTCCAATTTTTCTTATTCTTTTTAGCCTGGATTTTGGTTGAACAGAAAATTCACTGACACATCTTTTGTTTCTTTATGAAGACGAGATAGTGACTCCGAGACACAAGTGGGTGAATCATTAGAAAATCAATGCTCCATCTGTTAAGAACTACTACTACTACTACTACGACTACTATTAATAATAATAATAATTAATAAAACAGAAAACCCTCTTTCCTATCCTGTGTGACATACATATGTTCATATAGCGTTATATATTATTAACCATTTAACTCATCCGGATCTTCTAAGATTTACAAACGCAGATTCTAATGCTCTATCGTATATATTTGATAATATTTGGATAAATACTAAAGATTGTATATTTTAAAGCTGTGGCATTCCGAAGGCACTTGTTTCTTTCAAATTTGCCGAATATTGTGAATATATCGAGCCACAATTCTGTGATAAATCCACGGGACAAAGTCTAAGTATGAATGAAATAAAAAATCAACGAGAGTGCTTCATCTAAAACAGACAAAATAATTTGGTTTTAAAATTCTTCCTTCTCTACAATAATTTCGAAATATTTATCGTAATAAGATTTATGAATTTTTTTCACCAAATCTGAAATACCCTCCAAAAATACCGACTGTTATTAATATTTAACAACATATTAAATCTTCATATATATTAAGTCTTTATCTCGTCATTATAAACATATTGTTTTAAGAAATCCATTTAAAACTGAATATAAGGATATGTCATTTCCCTAAAGTAAAGAATATACAGAATGTGAACAACTAAAGAAGAATTTTTCACTTTCTGGTAAACCTCACTCAATCGGTTATTTCAAATATTACTAGAAAAATAGATTCCTTTCCTGATTTCATTGATTTTGTTAACACAACGATATAGGTGATCCATTTTCCAGGCCCCCTCGAGTGTTTATTTCGTCCTAAAAGAATTGGCAACAAAAAAGTGATGGTTATTAAAATATCACTGAAAAGATATATTTACCTTTTGCACAATATATAGACCTGAAGAGAACCGAAGAAGAGATAGGCTGAATTGAGTTATCTATATTAAGTATAAAAATGGGGTTCAGTTTAATGAAAAATATTAATTTTAGAAAAGCAATTATTTCTTTAGAGACAAAATGTATTTCATGAATATGATGAATCTCTCTCTCTCTCTCTCTCTCTCTCTCTCTCTATATATATATATATATATATATATATATATATATATATATATATATATGAAGAAATATACTTTTAAGATGTACAATATATGTGGGATAAAGTGCTCAATATCAGAGATAGAGAGTATGTAAATATAAAAATGAATATTGAAGTAAACACGCGGAGGTGACAGGCTGTTTCATGTTACATGCATTCGACAGGCCTGACGATTGCGTCTAGCTTGAAACAGCCTGTCGCCTCTGAGTGTTTACTTCAATGTTCATTATATATATATATATATATATATATATATATATATATATATATATATATACACGAAACCGTATGAATATATGTGTGTGTGTGTGTCTAAAATCAAAAACCCTTTTATACGAGAATATTTTAATACAATTCAAAATTTGAGCAAAATGTTTTATTTACACTTCCTGATTAACTTTCCACCAGTCGTGGCTACTTAAAAGAAATTGGCCATGTAAAATATGTGACTAGAAATAGAATTTAATAGAATTTTCCCGCTTTCTCTAAATTCGGGAAATTGTAACACCTTAAATAATCAAATTAATCGCTTTTTTCTACACTGGTTGATTTTTTTTATTTGTCTTCTTAGTTTACTAACCATTTTTCTCCACGTTAGCAATAATCAGCTTATTTTTTTATTTGCATCCTGTAGGATTATTACTAAGATGAATATAAACCTTTTTAGAAATTCCGTGTTGTAATCGCTTATTATTAGTCTACTAAAAACGGAAGGAAAAATATATTTTGATTCCATTGAGTGCGAGTGCCCCACCCCTCGATGCAAGACCATTAAGTCGTCCCATCAAGCCCCGCCCAACATCTTTCTTTCTTATTCAAGTCATTCCACTCCTCCCACATTTCATCTAGCTCTTACAGAATTAATGTAAGGGTAGGATCTACACTGCGGTAGGGCTGTATCCAATGTGGTTCAAATCTATTTCTCCGCCTTTTCTTGACTCCCTGTCATAGAAATCTGACAAGACCTTTTTTTTATAAAAAAAAAAAAATCTGCCACTTTTGTTCTCATCTAGTTTGGGAGAGTTACGGTGTAGCTGCACATTAAGGCGTACCTTGTTCTTACGCTGTCGTTTTTACTCAGACAACGACGAGATGACAACTCTTCTTCCAGCCATTTTCTTTCTTTCTTTCTTTCTTTCTTTCTTTCTTTCTTTCTTTCTTTCTTTCTTTCTTTCCCTTTGCAATGGGATGATCTTATTTTTAATCCTTCAATTCTATTTATTTCAAATTTATTTTTTGATTTAGCTGTTTTTTCGTGTAATGTTTTATATTCTTCATTATATTTTGATGTTTTTACATGTGTGTGTGTGTGTGTGTGTGTGTACACATCTCTTCAAATGCATATACATACATACATGTGTATATATAGATATAGATATAGATCTTGTTATCTACAAAAATTCTCCCGAAAAGGAAGATACATGATGACCAAAATGACAAAGACAATAAAAACAAAATTTTATCCTCAAAATCTGTTATTAAGGAAGAGGAAAAATCAAAGGATTTTCTATGCGTTTTTTTATTCAACTGTTTTAGAATCTTGGCAATTTTGGTTAAAAATCTTGTTTTTTTTTTATTTTTTTGCGTAAACAATTGAGCTTAAATTTGTACTGGTAATTTGAAAGATCTTTTGTTGCTGTTTTTTTTTTCCATGAAAAACACATTGATTTGGATTTTCTTCCAAACTTCAGATAATTATTTGATTATAAAAACATTCCGGACTTATTCAGAAATTAAATAAATTCTTTTTAAAACTTCCTCTTTATAAATTCTTTGCAATATTTTTTTTACATCTTTCACCTCGCACACTTATTTAATTCTATAAAATTTCGAAGAATTATTTTTTGCATCATTTATTGTTTATGTTTGATATAAGGAAACTAAATTGAATTAAAACCCAAGTATTTTGATCACGCAGGAAGCCAATTAGTGAAAATCTTTTCTGAATTTTAAAATAAAAAAAATGCAATGAAATTAACACATTTTTAATTAGAAAAGCTTTTGATTGCTTTATGAATGAAATATATTACGGACACTATTAGCTGAAGAAAAATTGTTTTTGATAAATAAGGAATTTTTACAAGAATTATTTTTATTTTTTTTAAATTTCAATTTAAATTATAATAACAATTTAAATTCCGTATTAATTTGTATCGGACAAGTGATATTGTTATTAAATTAAAACTGTATTTACCAATCATAAATGGAAAATGTCACAATCTTTTATCAAACCACAGTATTTTAAAATAATTTTGAATTTTTTTTTCTGCTTCTGCGTGTATCTAAACGTTTGCTTGTTTGCTTGTGAATACGGATATCCATTCACGACATTACTAGAAAATAAGAGAGGTACCTGCAATAAATTAAATGTTTATTGGCAATTATCGAACAAGCATCTTCTTAAGACTATAAATGAACCTAAAATGCAATAAAATGTTAGATTACTCAAAATAATTACCTAAATTATTAATATTATTTGGTACATAAAATGTAAAGGCCTTCATGTTGTATTCGGTAAGTAATATCTACCTCCTTATTTAAATTCTACAAACATCAAGTTGGCACTAAATCACCCAATACATCAAAAGACATCCCCTCCGTGTTAAAAACAAATATGCTTTTCAACGATATTTTAAACTTAGATTAACTAATATTTCTTAAAATTCAGATTATGGCAAATTTAGAGCAGATAATATACCTCAAATAACGTTTAAAAAAAAGTATGTTTTATTTACGAAAGATACTTTAATAAAGAGAATGATGTTGTGTCAACAGATTTGTCAATATGGCCGATTTTATTGATTTTACTGATAATGGGAAAAAACAAAGTTTCGAATCATTTCAATTCAATTTGACACAAAAATATTAACTCTCACCGATTAGCTTGAAAATAAAACTAAAATTAATGCTTCAACATAGATTTTTCTTTTTTGAAAATGCATTTTAAATTTCTGAATTGATAATTTTTTTTGCGAGTCTTATAGGTGAAAATGATACCTAAGTTTAATATATCAAGAATAATTTTAGAGAAAATTATGACAAAGTGGAAAATGCTTTCGTGTGACACCCAAAACATATATAAACAAAAAAAATGATTTTAAATTTAAATTTTCTACGTCTCTTCTTTGTGCTGCTGCATCAACGTAAACATCACTTAGTCTGATGAATTCTTAAAGTATGAAACGCGTCCAAAAGAACTGCTTCCACTTTGCCAACGTTTTCCTATCAATGAATCTTGAACAGGTTGAAAATACGCAGGAAATACAACCAAAGTCGGTTAAAATTTAGGATGGTAATTTTAAGCATACAGAAACATTCAACAATTGCACTTAAATTTTGACCTCTAATGTATCTCGAGGTTTAATGTACTTAGCTTTAAGCTTTTAGTCGGTTTTGGTTTTATTTTTATTTTAATCCTTACAGATTTTAATTATCCATCATTGATTTTTTTGTAGAAGGGAAATATGTTCTATGAGTCGGGAAGCAAATTTACCGTAGATGATTCTGAAATTTGTGCACTTTCAATAATTTAATTAAATAATTTAAATTATTTTCTCTTTTAATCAAAATTGTATAAAATTTTGCGCCATGATCTCACTCATATATATATATATATATATATATATATATATATATATATATATATATATATATATATATATATATATTCTTAAAACATAAAATGCAACAATATGATGTCACCGTGATGTTACTCTGGCTTCATTACGGATTTCGGGTATTGCAACATCTGATCCGTTCTGGCAGGTACCTCAACCTGTTAACAGGCTGCCTCTCCGCATAATTCGCTCTACGATGTGATTTTAATAACAGAAAATGTATTAATAATCTGGAGATAGATGTTTCTTTTTTAATGGCAATGTGACTTGCATTAGCCAATCAGAATTTGCTTATATATATCATGTTAACTCTATCACTGATATTGAGCAATTTCCACTAAGTACTACGCATATAATTTTATATATATATATATATATATATATATATATATATATATATATATATATATATATATATATAGCCAAGCTAACAAATGCGTTGGAATATAATCCAAGTGAATCCTAGTAATATAAAATATTAAAACTGATCCATAAAAATAGCTAAATATATTCATCATTACAGTGCAAATATTTAATAAACAATAAAATCCAAAATCACATATGGGGAATAGTCTATTTCGGCAGACGAAGATATTGGTCGTCTGTCTTATCAACCCAGGTGTGGACTAAATAAATAATTATATTCTCTTATATGCATGTATATCGAAACAAATTTTGTTAAATTTAACCGACATCTGACTGTCTAATATTTCAATATATTTCATGAATTTCCGAACGAGAAAATATTACGGAAAGTGGAAAAAGATAATAAAAAAATGAAATAGGCTGATATTGTGAAAAAAACATTGTTTGGGTGAATACTTGCGGCAAAAATACACACGTATAATATAATCTTTGCGTTTATGCGAGGTTCCATGCAATCTCCGAGATGTTGCAGTTGTTGAATAGAGATATTCTTAAAAAATTTCCAGAGATTTCCAGAATTGAGTTTTGTTTGTTTTTGTGAAAGCGGGGAATGTGGGGAGATTCTAGAATATGTCAAAATACCTGTTCACTGGGCTTTAAGTCTCGCTAGCGAAGGGACCGATGAAGTAACTCTATATTAGGTAATTCTTCATAGAACCTGTTTAATCTCATTTGCTTACGATGTGGAATTGCGTTAGCTGGCTAGAAGATACGTGGAAACTTGGTGAACATATAGAACTGTAAGCTGATTACAACAGAACCTGTCAAGTCAGACTCCAACAGAAAACTCCCCACGCATATTACCAACAGCTTTTATAAAACCGTGCTATTAGTCCGAGTTCATAGCCTTTTGAGGTTTCCTAAACACACAAACACAGCTTCTGCCAAAAAATGGTACGTCTGAGCAGTTAACACAAGATCAGTAACTTAAAGTGTTTTCTCAGTAATGTTATATATTGATCAACAAAGAAGAAACCCATGCTATTCAGCATAGATTGTCTTTGATAAACTCTTGTTAATGTTACTCAAACTGCTTTACATCGTCCAACTGAGTTCAATTCTACAAGCAAGGGGGGTATAAGCATTCAGTATTCTGCTGACTTTAATATTTTGGCGCTTCAGAAGAGGGGGAGATAAGAATAGAGCGACGTGGATACCAATGTGTAGATAACAGATAATCATCGGCATATAAGTAATTATATATATATATATATATATATATATATATATATATATATATATATATATATATATATATATATATATATAAATTCAGTTGTATGTATATGCGTTTGTAATCCTGGGTTTCACGCTGCTGCGATCATCAGACAAACTCCGCTAAGTACCGCGCTCATTATATATATATATATATATATATATATATATATATATATATATATATATATATATATATAACGTTTATTCGAGTGAAATCAAGCTAAATATGAAAATATGTATGGATAATGCGTCTTTTGAAAATCTACATCGAAAATTCCAGCTTTTGATTTTGGTTTGTACATCAACAGCTAGCAACACGAAAAACAGAAAATCAAGCCTTTTGTGAATCTTATTTTGTTCAACATGAAGAAATCTAACCGACCCTCAAATTGAAACGGGATATTTATTTACAGCTCTATACTTATAAATATAATCTTTATTAATGTTCTTTTGTCGGTCATTTTCATCGCCTTTCTTTCACAAAAAGTTGAGTATTTTTAAGTATTTTGCGCGTTTTTTCTAGTCATATTCAATTAAACAATTAAAATTTGTAATTCATAATATCATAAATTATAGGTAGACAATCAATCTGCGAAAGAGTGTCTAACTTCATTTTGTCTTGTTAAATTTAACTATAGGAAAATTTCAAAAGTCGATTTATATAAGAGAATTAGAGCGAAGTGTATTCGACAACGGTTAAAAAATCAGATTTTATTTTTTTGTAAACTAAACAGAGGCGACATTTCTTATAAGATATTTCAACGTTTATTTGCTTCACTTCCCTTAAAATCTAAAAAACTTATTTATATTTTCTATTTGCTTAGCTTGGAAAATTAATTGTTTTCTTTCCTATTCCTTAAAAATTCGGGTTATTTATTTCTTACTAGTTTGTAAACTAGGCTGCTGCATTATTCTCAGTTTAATGCAAATATGAAGAAATACGTATCGGCCTTGAAAATCAGCTTCCGAAACCCTACATTTAACTGAGTTCGAACGCAGTATTATAGCGTTTTTATCCATATCACTTCAGGGCGTAGGCGATATTGTCTCACCAAAATAACTTTTCTTTATTATCTGTGAAGTTTTCGGAAAAATAGTGGAATGGTTTCCCATAGCCTTTGGAATTCAATGTTTCTCCACTCTTAAAAATATTGCTCACCCACTTAGAGAGTTCAGTCTACCCTACTATTTTCTCCAGGCTAAAAGAAAAGTAAATGGATTCTTGCTGTTTCAAAATCATTTTGAAGAAAATAAACGCCACAGACTTGGATGGAAATGAAATCGGCGAAACCGGTTACATTTTAGGCGCCGATAACCGTTGCATTAAACGCACGTCAATTTTTACTGTTACGAGGTAATAATTACTCAACTGTGATTTTATAAGGAAATATTTTGACCAAGAAGCCAATAACAAACTCTTCGTAGCATGCCAGTGATGAGAATTATTTATATCTCTATATAATCCATATAGCTCACGATAGAACAGAGCCTAGATATGTGTATCATTCATCAGACATAAAAATATTAGTAGTGATATGAGAATACACAAAGCCTGTCTACAAAATCCGAACTCGGTTTGACGGCACCATATTTCCTACTGAACTTCTTGTACGATTCACAATAAAATATTTTGTTTATATTACTTCGTTCCTAATGCGAATACATTTATTTTTCTTCTATAAATTTCTTTTTATAATTTTCTTCTATAATTTTCTTCGTTATTTTGATAATTTTCTGTCATTATTTTTCTCTCCTTTTTTTCTTTTTATTTCTTCGTGTTTTCCTACATTTCGACTCCTCTTTGCAATCTTTCTTTTAATAAAAGAAAAAAGTATTTTCCTTTTTGATTTCCATTCTTTTCCCTTCTGTGTCAGAATATAAGCCATCCACCAAACGTAGTCGCAACAGCTGCCACCCATCGTCCACTCACGAAAAGACTCCGGCAAGGGGAGGAAGGAAAACATTGACAACGAGTGAAGACGGGAAGATGGAGGCAGGAACGATGAGACGAAAGAATGAAAAGAGAATCGAAAGAAGAAACGAATTCAGAAAAAAAGACCCGGGGAGGCGGAAAGCGACTAGAAAATACGGAAGGAATCAGTGAAGGCAAAACAGAAAAATCGATGCCGACTCTCACTCTGAAAAGGCCATAAATCATTTGGTGTCATTGACGGGGAATGTTGGTCCAACCCTGGCGTTGTGATGGCGGACAGAGAAGAGAAAGAGGCGAGGTTTGACGGCGGCGAAGGTGAGACGTACAGGGAACGTAGATGGATTTGGGATTCTGTCGAGAGTTAAGCAAAGTGACAGATCAAGGAATATAGACTACCCAGCAAGATGACCCAGTGTTGTCCGAAAGCAAAGAGAGTGTCCTTTATCGATGTTTACATTTTGTTGTTTTGAATAAAATTCAGTATAGAAGAAGGATGTTGAAAAGTCTTGACTCTACCAAAAATTGATAATCTCACTAAAATTCTGCTTTTGATCAATTGTTCAGATTATGGGAAATGCGTCCAATCGGAAACATTCACACATCCAGGTATATATTAGAGTAGGTTGTTTCTGTACTGTTTACTTTTTAAAATTATCTTTGGACAAATCAAGATAGTTGGGCCTTAATGAGATAAGAACTATCGTCACATTTTAAATTCCTAGCTGTTACCATGAGGAAATGTAATGAAACATTATTATGAAAAGTGCATTAATAAAAACTTCAATATTTGGATGAAGAATTTTTATTTCAAAACTACATAAAAATGTTTGATATTTTATTTAATAGATAGTATATTATGTAAAACTAAATTCAAGTTGAATATTTAAATTACTGTCAAAATGTTCGGTGCAAGAGGTCTTAGAAAGAAAAAGTTTCATTTGACAACAATCAAATATATGAGAAACTTCAGATATTTATTTAACTGCCTATTCAATATTGATAGTTTGAAGCTCCAATCCTGTTCCACTTATCAGTGACTTTAAAATTTAATTATTTGAAAATACTTCTCTGGTTGCAGTTTCACAAATGCGACTTTGTGAAACGACCTTTTGCACAATACTTCAATTTCATGATCATGATCTCTGAAAGAATACAAAATTCACTTTTTATTATTCGGACTCATCTTTGTCGCCATATTTATCACAATGTTTCGGCCGGTTGGAATTTCGAACTGAACCCTTTATTTCGATCACTGGGGTAGACTGTTCTAGTGCCATGTTTGATGGATGTCAGTTATCAGTTATCTCCTGCTAATTTTCCCTCTGAAAGTTCTCTTAAACGGATATTGAACTCTCACTCTTTGGGTCCTGTCACTGGATCTAACCAATGCCTTTATCCACTGTGCCATGTGTCCTTGAGGACATCTGGGTATGAATTTCTGGGTATTATAAGCTTAATATCTTCAGCAACCATTTTTACCAGTGCTCATAGTGCAATTTTGCTGTTATCATTGCATATGAGGACAATAGTCCGAATAATGTAAATAATGTAGATAGTACCTCATCTCAGAAATATAGACAGTCACTTTTTATTTTAATTTAAATGTTTACTTCTTTTTATTCTATTATTTTTGTTTTGAATGAAACTTATAAAATAATGCCATAAATCCAAATAGTTTCATTCGATTTTCGATGCTTTCTTATCTAAGGGACAAAATATTTTTGAGAGCTTCTCTTATTTCTAATTTTTCTTAAGACACAATATTTCCTCAAGTAATAGCATGAAAGCATTATACTGGATATTTCTAACTACTGAAGTCTGGATTTCTTCAGACTTGCTTAATTCTTTGGGTCATGTGTAATATATGAAGTTTTTATTTATGAAATTTGCTATTCCTTTAATCTTAAACCAGCTAACTGCATATATTTTAATAAGGAATTTGATAATTTAGTGATGTTTTTGATACAGTTCGTGTAGATATGCACATCTGGCCAACATACACATTAATCTAGTTGCCAAAAGTAACCGGCCTGTCTTATTTAGCAATCCAATTTCCCAAACAGCCTATCGAGATCTAACCACCTCTCCAGTAATCCCTATGGTATACTCTAAAGGAAACCTGTGACAGAGAGAACACATTTTGTTAACAACATGCGTTTATCTAGAGCAGAGTTTCTCAACCGGAATCTATATGCACCCGGAGTGTGGCATTACTGGGTGTCCACACACATACACAAAAAAGAAGGAAAATTGGGGTTCCAACGGTAATATTTTAGTGGTTTATAGATAATGTTTACTTCAGAACGTTTATTATAACTGAGAATTGCATTTTCTACGGTAACCCACGCCATATTAAATTACTAAACATAGGCAAAACAACTCTAAAACTAGTCAAAAACGAGATCAAGCAATATAACTTGGCGTCCCTTATATATATTATTTTTATTGTAAAAGTTGAATAAAAGCTGAGAAGGATATATAAAGGAAGTATTATATATAAAAAGAAAAATTATATAAACTTATCTATTAGTAAAAAAAGTAAATATATTTTTTTATTCGAATTTTTATGGGGGGTCGACCAAAATATTAAGAGTAAAAGCTCTCTGTGGGTAAAAAATGGGTTGCGAACCAATGATCTAGAAGGTCACTGGTGTAGAAAAAATAAATTTTCTATGTTAGTCTTCATCCAATAAAAGTCATGCAATTCACTGAATCAAGAGGGTACAATTAAAATGATAATGAAGAATGTGGTGTGAAATATGAATGAAAATGTTTGTGAAGAATATGAGGAAAATAATAATCGATAACGATTGGCGGTTCATTTGAAGAGGTTAAGGAAGCAGACACGAAAGAATCTGTTTCACAAAATGGCAGTTATTTGGAGAAAAAAAAACGTGTCTGAGTGGAACGTTCTCCTTATATATTTAACGCAGAGGAAATGAACGTGAATCGATTCTGTGGAAGTTGCATGGCCCGTCTTGACGTAAATATATCAACTGACGGAACTAAAAAATGGATCTCATCTAAAAATTTGCTCTGAAAAAAAAATATAGATTAGCGATAATCTTGCAAGTTTGCTTCTGAAGAAAGGAAGTTGGACAGTGGAAAAGATGTCTTTCTCCTAAAGAACGCGTGCACGATTTTCAGCTTTATTAAGGCTGAAATGTCACGATGGAGAAATTCCAGTCCATATATTATAAAGATACTCCATTTTTGTTCTGATTCTTGTAAAGATAATACATGACAGAAAGATTCAGGTACTTCCTGGAGTGAGAGAATAAGCTGGCCATTTCTTCAGCATATATTGTGTATATGAATTCCGCTTGTAGTCTGGAATGAACTTGAGACGCAACAGAGGTTCAAAACATGATGGCTCATTCAGAATAAACAGTTCATCGTGACTGTAGAAACGAAAACATAGTGTTTGAACGGAGATAATAAAAAATAATAGCTTGGTGTTCATTGTATTGCAATTTACCATGCTGTTCAAGTTAAGTCAGAGGAGAGATCAGTTTCCAGTGATTGCGTCATCGTGAGTATTGCAAAGGCGTACATAACCAGTAATATCTCCCGCATGGATGTTTACTAATGATCTGAGAATATTCCGAGGTGGATCGTTAATAAAATGCATAAGGTGGTTTGATCTAAAGATGCCTACATTGACCTAATGATTTTCAAAAAACTAGCCATTCACATCAAGCTTCATAGTCCTACCTGAAAGAAAGGATTGATGATTGCGTAAATTCTTCCAGCTGTATCATAACAGGAGAGTTTGTCTACTCCCTATACCACACTTTGACAAAAACTTTTGTTATAACTAAAGCAAACATTCTGTTGTCGAAGGCGCCATCAAGTGATTCCCTGATTCTATGAGTGATGGAAGTTAAAATATCAACAGCGGACCTAAAGAAACTTATATTCTTTGTCACTCTAGAGTTTGTTTCTGTTGAGATGATCAACTAATTTCTTGGTGATAGTATATTCAAATGTATCTGTCTATATTTGAAATGTTTACTAATGTCCCTAAAGAAACTGATAGGGTGATATTAACGCACGTTATAATTATTGAAATCAGGACAGATTTCCCCAAACTTCTGGGATCAGTTAAACAACTTTGCCAAGTTTAGAGATAATTCAAGGCAAAGGTACTTAATTGCAAAAAAAAAAAATTATCTGGAGCAGTAACTTTTAAATTGTGTTAAGTATTGATAGACATTTTTACAGAGTTTCTCGAGTGACCCTGTACAAATAGCTGGCCTTTCCGTTGCACGACTGTAACTGAAATCAGCTCCGAATGAGAGGCACTTTATGATGTAATGAGCCACAATGTGTAAGAAATGTTCGTCAAGATTTCTTACCCGGCGATTTTACAAGACCGTCTGCCTTACATTCAGTATTAGTAATTGTATTGCTTAGAAGTACAGATATAAGGATATCTACACCGTTGAATTCTTCTAAGACTCTATCAAATTCTGAAACAATTTCAACATCATTCACATCTGTAATTCAAATTTCCCTTACAGTGAGATATTCCTGTTTCCTGAGCAAATAGTAAATGAGGTTTTGCCCCTTTCTTTTTTTTCCAGTTAAATATCACTGTTTTTATCATAAATTCAATTTACAAATTGTTAATAATTTCAATGTATTTTTAAATGTCGTTATTTTCATTCCTGCCATTTTCCTGTCCGTATGTTATTTGACAGTTATTGTATTTTGTAAATCTCTGCCAAGTGTTATAAGTGTCATGCTACAGCATATTGTCCAAAAGAAGGCATTTACAAATTATGCTCTAAGAATGAAGGAAATATTTGCCTGATTAGTCTGACTGCACTTTTAAGAATTTTTAAAAGTTGTAAGATCTAAGATGCCCTCCTTGTTTCAAAATATTCATTTCCATTTGTTATAGCGAAGTCTATCGACTGTTTTCCAACCATTTTATATATTATGTGAGAAGATATATATATGCTCATGTTTGTTTTTGTTATCACAATATTTCGGCCGTGCTGTTCTCCTGCGTTATCAGGTGATTGTCGATCCGGTTAATCTTCAGGAAATTTCAAACAGAACTCTTTATTTTCGGTTTCGTTCTGCTCAACATTTCCAGTGATATTTCTTCTTATTTTACTCCCGTAAACCCTATTTTGCTCGCGTTGTTTCACCGGACTATAGCCAAGTGGATAAAAGTCGTTGGTTCGTGAATTTGGGGATATAATGATTGTGTGTTCAATTCCTGAGCCGCAGAATATGGACTTGAACTCAGTGAAAAAAGGCGGGCAAGCAACCCATAAGCAATAATGAATAAGAACTAGACGAGATATCCTTAGACATGATCAGCTGGACGAGAACATTCTACCACTGTAGAATAAATAAAGGGTTCAGTTCGGAATTCCTTGAAGGTTACGCGGATCTACATGTTGATGAAGGTGAGGTGGGGGTAACAATAACAAAGATGTCGACAATTGTTCGCGTATAAATTATGTAAATAATGATGATTTATGTCAAAAATTAAGATAGAAATTACTATATAGATATTTATAATTAATTAAACTTATTTCAATACAGAAAGAACATCATTTATCCTATTATATTTTTAAGGTTTCTTCAAAAATAGACATGTTTCAACAACCGTTAACTTACCGGATTCTACTCAAACAATCACGCAGCTAATCATAAACCCCTTTCATCAAACAATGCGGTTAAAAAAAAACAAAAACAAAAAAAACTGATATACTTTTTCACAGGACTATACATTATGACATATTTAAGATATACCAATGCTGGATTTAACCACAGGCTTAACAGTTTGAAGCCTAGTGTTTCAAAATCTAGGGTCTCTCCAGCCAAGGTGTATAATATTTTTTACACATGTTGTCACATGCTTTCTTCTACATGCTATTATCACGCATTGTAGACTCTAAATAACCCTTCAGTAATTTTAAACACCCATCATCATCCTCGGCTTTACTCACACCGGTTAATTTGACACTCTCCTATTTTTCTCTATTGGTGAGACGGAGGGGCCTCACAAGTGGAATAGCCCTTAATGTGTTTGTATATTTATATACAAACACATTTATGTGCTAGTGTGTAGATCTCTATCTTTTGTTGTTGTTGTTGTTTCTCTCTCTCTTTCTCCTTCCATCACCTTCTGTGTTTATCGTTTTGAATAAGCGGCGTCGAGCGGTGACCTAAAATATTTTCTCACCGTCATTCATTCAACTCACAAACGCATATACACACGGGGAAGAATGCTCACACTCACTTAGCACACATGCATCAAGCATATACATACATCAAGTACACACACATAAAGTACACACATCATATACACATGCACATCATTAGTACTATTTTTTTCAGTTGGTCAAATTATCATCTTGATTTTGTATTTTTTTTTCCTAATGAGCATTGTAGCGAACATAAAAAGGAATTCAATTCAAGGTTTAAAGCCCAAATACTCTTTCCGCCGACTATCTTTCTGCTGCCCACGAGAAACAAATTTAATGAAAAATATTTTCCTCAAATTTTAGTAACCAGAATAAATTTGTCCTTCGGTTCTTCCTTACTTACAATGAGAGTGACCTGCTTACAAAGTGCAATCAGTAAAACAATTTATACTCAGGACAGTCAGTTCTTGGCCAGGTTGGTAAGAAAACTTTGCCAAGCCACCATCATGTATTTTTTTATCAGTTACCTGACGAGTGTGTACAAATGTACTTTGCGACAATGTCTCAGTCTTTTCTTTTATTTAAATTTTATAACAAGAAATAAATTTGAGAACTTATATTATGGAAAGCCGAAATAAGTATCCAGTTTGAATATACACTCAATCATCAATCTTGATAAGAACTGAAATATGAAATGATTTTTAACTTCCTATTATAGATGGAGGATGACTGAGATGTGATACAACTAACTCAAACAGGAGAAAATGGAAAGTTTTTTTTCTTTTTTGTTTTGTTTTTTTACCATAATGTGAAAAGAGATAAATTTGGCTGCTCATTTTGGTGTCGTGAGTTGTTAGACTACAATCGCAAAAAAATAAGGATTTTTTTCACAACAGCAAAAGAATATAATTTCTCTCATGTTGAGTTCGAATTGGTTACAAAAGGGAACGGTCAACTTACACAGAATAAGAGAAAACAATGTTAGGTAGAGTTTTGTGAAAAGATTGTTAAATAAAACGAAATTCCAATGAAGAAAGACCCGTTTCTGTTAAATACAGATTAAAAAATTCGAAAATATTAAAGGAAACAGAAAATTGCTGAGGAGAAAATAATATTTCAAGAAAAGTGGGAATGTTTTATTTTCCGACAGAGGAAAATTGTAAAGGACAACACTTGTTAAGTTTGCATAAATATTGCTGTACGAAAAGTACATCGTAAAGAAACATTTTGAAACAACACACAGTACGACGCCTACTCTGGAAAGAGAAGAGAAGAAAATTTCAGCAACGCCAATCTTTTAAGAGCTAGTGAAATTCTCTTCCAAAACAAAAATATTTGCAAGCGTCAGTTTTTCACCTGACATGGTTGTCTCACTTACCAGTGATATCCCTGATCCAGCAAGTAATTCATACCAGTAACTGACTACCCATGTGCAAGACTTGGAAAAATATTTCATCATCTCACTCGAAGAAAGTGCAAGGGATTACAGGTAACGCTTATTGTGCTTTTCTTTGTCAGAGGAAGGGATCCACGACTGGTGACGATATATTTAGGGAATTAGAAAATGCATTAAGCGTGTAGAATTGGGCAAAACACGTCTCTATGTTAACGGATGGTTCACTTGCAATATTGCTCGGAAAATTTTCTTTTTTGCTTGTTTTTTACTACCTTAAATAAGAGCTGAACAGTTTTGGTTCACTAATCTCTGTAATCCACCTAATTCTGCAGCAAGAGGCATTTTGTGAGAAAACCTTGTAGATGCATGTCGTTGTGAAAACATTTTACAGGCAAGTGCTCTCAACTATCGAAAATTAATTTCCTTTCTATCCACAATATATAAATATATAAATATTCATATGGAGAGCTTCTATACCATTCTGAAGTAAGGCGACTCAGTCGGGGGAATATTTAAAAAAAACGAGTGTGGATTGTTATTTGCAATGAAATGAAAGGATGTTCCTTGGATAATTGTTCCAATCATTGTATGTAAGATTGAATTTTTCACTGACTTGACTGGCCAACTTAGCATTCCAAACCTGAAGTTCCAAAGCATAAAGCAAATAATAACAACGATGTGCGGCTGTGAAGACTTTCAAATTAAAACTTTTCTCGTGTGGAAAGCAGCTTGTATTAAGAAGTTTCACGCCATTGCAATCATTGGGGAGCTTTGAACAACAATCTGTGAAAGAATATGCATTTTAAAAATGCATGCACGAATTGTCCCACGTTTTCGATAATTTCTGGTACTGGAAAAGTAATTTATTGTTTTTGCTACTCCATTGACCATGGATACGGATGCTGTTTCTCTGGAATTTTTTCCTGGAGTCAGTAGAGCTTCAATGCGATGCCTTACTGAAACATGGAGGTATTCCTGATTGTTATGGTCCAGTTCCTTGGTTCCACGGTGATAGTCCAAAGTAGAACCCATAAAGAAGAACTCGAAGACAGGTATGGAATAACACAGATACATTACAAACAGGAATATATACAGAGAGGTAGAAAGTGTTAGTACGAACAATCAGGTTTAGTAGTAATTGTCTGAACACGACTCTGTTTCGGACTGCCTACGAATAGACTGACTGACTCGCTCTGACTGATTGACTGACTCCTGACGGACTTCACTCCAGACTTCAGACGGAACTCAGACTTCAGACGGAACGGTATTTAGTCACCCCCACCACGAGGGCATCATGTGGTACAAGGCCGGTTTAACGTGGGATCTCCGAGACCGTGAGCTCGGCCAAAAATATACCCTTTGAACCCGTATAAAACGGATTCAGGGTCTGTTTACCTCCCCGAAAGAGACCCCTCCCTTCGGCGTAGCCTCGTTCGGGTTCCTCCCCGCCCGAAGGTAGAGAGTTAAACCGATCAGCCGGTCGCCCGACTTCGGACTGAACGGTATTTAGTCCTCCCCCCACGAGGGCATCATGTGGCACAAGGCCGTTTATCGTGGGATCTCCGAGCCCGTGGGCTTGGCTAAAAATATGCCATTTGAACCCGTATAAAACGTGTTCAGGGTCGGTTTACCTCCCCGAAAGAGACTCCGTCCTTCGGCGTAGCCTCGTTCGAGTTCCTTCCCGCCCGAAGGCAGAGAGTTCAACCGATCAGCCGATCGCCCGACTTCAGACTGAACGGTATTTAGTCACCCCCCTCCGACGAGGGCATCATGTGGCACAAGGCCGGTTTAACGTAGGATCTCCGAGCCCGTGGGCACGGCCAAAAATATGCCCTTTCAACCCGTATAAACGGGTTCAGGGTCAGCTTACCTCCCCGAAAGAGATTCTGCCCTTCGGAGTAGCCTCGATCGGGTTCCTCCCCGCTCGAAGGCAGAGAGTTCAAACGGTCAGCCGGTCAGCCGATCGCCCGACTTCGGACTGAAATCCCTGCTTCCTCTTCAGGCGCAGTATTTATTACGTATGGAATAGTCCATTATGTTATTATGGGTAAGGTCCCATAACACTAATTTTTACCAGTTCCTTCCATTTGAAAGATCTCCCAATTTGTATTTCTCACCTTTACATATGGTCATGTTTGGAAGCACGTATATCTATGAACTTTTTTTCTTATCAATGAAATCAAATAAAACTTCATTGCACTCAAGATTATTTGATTGAATATTTAAAATTCGGTCAGATAACAGAGGAAAGAAGATAAATTTGGCCTTATTTGGAATCATAAAATTTATTAGAACTTTGTAACTTTACGTATAAGTCTGAATTAAGTAAAAAAAATCATTTTTTAACATTTTATGTTAGAACAAGTTAAGCAAAAAGGCAAGTTAAGCAAAAAGACAAAATTTACTAATTGCTACAAAATACAGGACATTGTGGAGAGCAGTGATCGCCGACGTCCAGAATGTGGATGACACATAGAAGACACACATATTCAACTTAATATTAGATGCGCATCCCAACTGATGATAGCCATTGAATATTACCCGCTTCATTCACTTTACATTCCTGTCGACAGGGATGGTTGGATTTAGGATAAGAAAAAAAAAAGCATTTGCCCCCTCCATAAGTGAATGCAATGCGAAATAATTTTAATGAGAGAAAATGCGTTTCTATCAGTGGACGAGGCCCTTTTGAACTTGTTGCACCTACCACCAGTGGTGATGAAGTCCCCACCCATATCATTATTTATACCCTGCAATGGGCTGGTTTTCCGAACGTTGCAGCTCGCCCTTAGTACGTAATGGCCGTTTTCCGTCTTTGAGTTTAAGATCTCTAATTTATGTCTATGTAGTGTGTATGTATGTGTTACATACACACTCTCACAGAAACACACACCCACAAACGTACACACACTGACTACCAACCCCCCACACACGATAAGAACATTTTTTTTTTGTTCTGACTTTATTTTTTCTTCTTTCTGATACATTATTTAATGAGCAGGAAAATGAATTCAAACTTTTAGGTTTTCTCATTCAAAGTCATTTTTTTTCATTATTTTCTTTGTTTTGGAGATAATATTTTATTTTTACATGATTTTTTAATAATTTGTCCCAATTTTAAATTTATTCACTTTTTCATTTCGTTATTTCTTTTAATTTTTTCTTTCCCCCTTTCTTTCTTTTTATCTTTGATGAGAATTCTTTCTACATTATTCTATGCTTTTACACACACACACACACACACACACACACACACACACACACACACACACACACATATATATATATATATATATATAATTTTCCTTTGGAAATTAATTCTGTCACATTTATTTTTCTTTCGTTCTTTTTCTCTCATTTAATAATTTTGGCTTATTTTCTTTGTTTCTTCTACATATCTGCCATTTGTTTTCCGTCTTTCCATTTTTTCCTATCATTTTCTTTTTCTTTCTTTCATTTGAATTGCATTACCCCAACTTTCCCTTCTGAATCTATTCTTTATACATAAATCAAATTGAGAAAATATTTATGGGTGATATTTTTTAAAAATTATAATTAAGAATTTCAGTTTAATTCAAATATCCTTCTGACTTCAATTTGCCACCAAACATCATTTCAAAAGGTCATAGCAAATACATAAGAATGTTTTTTTTTTCTCAAAAGTAAAATCAAAAGAAATTAAATATCGACATCTCTTATAAATTTAATACCAAAATTAGCAAAGACGAAACTGTAAATAATGATATGGAAATGAATAAAGTGATATTAATAAGGCGGTTTGGGGCAGGAAAGAAAAATTAAAATTTAATATTGCAAACACGTGCAAATAAGGATTTAATAATAATGACATTGATATCGATGGGAACAATGATAATAAAAATAACAATAATATTTATAATAACGATTTAAATAACAAAGGCAGTATGCATAAAATTATAAAATATATTGATGAACAATAATTATTACTAATGCTGCTAAGGGTTAAATTAATTTAGTGGTCTTTCGTTATACGCGGGGAAACGAGCAGACTATATATATATATATATATATATATATATATATATATATAATTATATATTATATATATAATAAAACAAAATTTAATATATATATATATATATATATATATATATATTAAAAGAAAAGTAATAAACTTGTAATAAAGCAAAAGTCATTATGACATGAATATGATATATATATATATATATATATATATATATATATATATATATATATATATATATATATCATATTCATGAAATAATTACTATATTATTGGTATACACATACTTATATATATATTAAAGCTTTCATTATTCCATTAATAATAAAAAAGTAAAAGCCAACTCTTAACAATATTAACTACGAACAAAGCCACAATGTGCTAACCGTATTTGGAAATTAAAAACATCCCTAGCACACACTAATACATACACAGAACGCACACACTCATTTCAGCTGAAAAATCGAATCATCCTTGATAATGGCTAAAGGTATAGCCGAAAGCACTCGGAAATATAAAACATTTGGACAGTTCTTACACAGTCTTTGTCCAGAAAAGAAAGCTCTTGTCAGAACACAAGAAAAATTAAATTAAAAGCTTAACCGTAGTACCTTGTCTGTCGTTTTTAATGAAACCTGCATAAAGTAAGTATTGCTGCATATATATATATATATATATATATATATATATATATATATATATATATATATATATATATATATATATATATATATGTATGTGTGTGTGTGTGTGTATGTATGTGTGTGTGTGTGTGTGTGTAAAAATATATAGAAAATAGGAAAGAACTCGTTAGGCAATTAATCCAAAGTTCTTTATTATTTTTGTTATTATTTTTAAACAATAGTGCTCGATACAAAAGTAGAGCATAAATATATATATACATTAAGAAATGGACAAAGTTCGACAATTTATTTATTAAAGACATTTTTTATGTTTAACGTTCTTTTTATAAATACAAGTATTTAATTAAATGCTCTGTTTATAATAATCAGTATTAAATAACTTTTACCGGTCTGAATGTCTGAGAAACTTTCATAGAAAACATTCGTCCTTTGACAGGATTCGAACCTGCATCCTATACGGAACCGCCATTTAGCCGGGCGTGCCTAACCGATTCGGCCACAAAGGAGCGTTCGGTCGGCAAGGTCGAATTTACTGCTTATAAACTTCAATCTTCCAGGAATCTCGTACATTCATAACTGCTCATGGCGTATCAAATGTAAACAAATGACGTCATACATCAAGAAATGGACAAAGTCTGACAATTTATTTATTAAAGACATTTTTTATGTTTAACGTTCTTTTTATA
Organism: Acanthosepion lycidas; assembly: GCA_963932145.1. Classification (NCBI taxonomy): domain Eukaryota; kingdom Metazoa; phylum Mollusca; class Cephalopoda; order Sepiida; family Sepiidae; genus Acanthosepion; species Acanthosepion lycidas. The sequence continues at coordinate 135,526,106 of OZ010576.1, forward strand.
GATACAAGTATTTAAGTAAATGCTCTGTTTATAATAAACAGTATTAAATAACATTTACCGGCCTGAATGTCCGAGAAATTTTCATAGAAAATATTCGTCCTTTGACAGGATTCGAACCTGCATTCTAAATGGCGGTTCCGTATAGGATGCAGATTGTATTTCTTATTTTCCTTGCACAGTAATAGTCATGGTTATTTATAGTCATGATATTTAATTGATTTTATTTATTCATCATTTTAATTATTTGCATAATTAATATATTTGATTTGTTTATTTTTTTTGAATCTCAGTTTTGTTATTAGAAATAAAAATTGTCAGATGTTTGTTTATGGATTTTGTTTTTCAGTCATGATGTGATTTGGGTAGCGTAGTTGGTATTTATTTTCTAATCCCTATAAGTCAATAAGCTCTGACAATTTGTTTAGGAATTTATTTTATTCTGAAAAGTAATTATCGATCTACGACATAATAATTATAAATAATAATACTAATGCTTTTGACCTAATCAAGTGAACAAGACAGAAGTTCGGTTTCAACTGGCCTCTACTTATTTTAATCCCCCAGTAACCTATACACAGTGTCCGCAGAAGTTGTGAAACATCTGAAAATAGCGTTAGGAATAAAAATGAAGGTCACCATGCAGCGCTAATTCCTGTCCCCACTCTCACTTTCTTTCCCCCAATATATATAATATATATATATATATATATATATATATATATATATATATATATATATATATATGTGTGTGTGTGTGTGCGTGTGTGCGTGCGTGTGTATGTGCGTGTGCGTGTGTGTGTGTGTGTGTGTGTGTGTGTGTGTGTGGAAGAATTCAGATATAAATAAAATATATCAGCGGAAAGACAATATGAATGACAGTAGGAAAATTTATCTTTACCGAGCGTTTTGTGCATCTGAGTCGCATCAGAGCAAAGTTAAGGCTTTTAATTTGTTGCATGTATTTATAAATAGAAAAAAGAAAAATTTTTTTTCGAAATGATTAAATTTAAGAACGCTCTAAAATATTCTTAGAACTGTGTAAGGTAATATATGGAAGTTGCTAAGGCATGTAATTTAATGCCTAATAAATGTAATTAGTAATAACTTCGCTGCCGATTCAATACTCTATACTCTATTGATTCTTGTATGTTTATTTGTTATTGAGAAAAATTTTGTGAGTCGGAGAGAATGAAGTGTGAATGAAATGAGAGAGCGGTTGAGGGAGAGAGAGAGAGAGTGATTCAAAATGAGATAAACATCAATTATTGATGTGATTATGAATGGATTTCCTTTGCGTTTCAAGGGGAATATGTCTTTTGGGAAGCTAAAAATCTGACAAGAAATATATTGCCATAATAATACAAGGGAAGGGAGATGTGTATTAAGAAAAGGACTCTATATGAAAATATATACGAAATCCCTTCGATTTAAATTTAATATTACACAGTATTATTGTATTCGTTACAAGGAAAGGTTATCCTCTGCGTCTGGCTAAGATTTAGCCTGCCTGATGCATCAACTTCAACTCAGGGGATTATTTTTTTGGCGACAGTTTGTTCATACTGGGCGATCTTGTATTCGTTCCGATCTATGCCAACTTGTTCGTATCGATCTTTCTGTTGCAGGAAGATCACTTTAACAATAAGCTCTTATTATGGCAATGATGTGGACATTAGGCATAGAGGAAGGCTTTAATAAGCCCCCCTCGCTAGACTATTTCCAAGTGTAATGAGATCTATCATTACTAGGGGTCTCGTACTTTTAAAATTGTGCTACATCAAGCTTAGCACATTGAAAATAGATATATCACTGTGATAAAATATCCATAAATCGACATACACTGAGGTAGTTACGACAAGGTTAAATAAATGAATACATCTGCACGAGGGGAAGTGGAAAAATCAGGAATGGCTGACCACATATGGAGAGAAAAGGGAGATCACCACACTCACTGGGATCAAGTTGAGTTCATAGACAAAGAACATCATTGGAAAATTCGTAAACTTAAGGAATCAGCACATAGGTTAGGCCACAAAATATCTCCTGAGCCGACCAAGTATAGAAATGAATATAATATGGAAACCAGTAATAAGGAGTGCCAGAGAAAAGCGCTAATAACAACAGAAATTGCAATATGAGCTCTGGTAAAAACTATGCAATGATAACAGCAAAAATTGCAATATGAGCACTGGTAAAAAATGTTTGCTGAAGACATGAGGTTTATAATACCCAGAAATGCATACAGAGATGTCTTCAAGGACACATGGCACTGTGTATAAAGGCGTTAGTTAGATCCAGTGACAGGACCCAAAGAGTGTGAGTTCAATACCTGGTTAAGGCAGTGGAGAACCTTCAGAAGTGAATTCACAGATGATAACTGACATCCATTAGACATGGCACGTGAACTAGAAAAGTCTACCCCAGTGAGCGAAATAAAGGTTCCAGTTCGACATTCCAACCACCTGAAGAAGGCCGGAGCGTACAACGGCCGAAACATTGTGATAAACATGGCGACAGAGATGAGGATAATAGTCGGAATAATGTAATAGTGTATTTGCACATTTATTTATTTTTTTTAAATTCGGCAATCTGTTAAGTTCTATAAAAACAAGCGATATTTTCTAATACGAAAGAAAATCAAGTTTACTTAAATGCCAAATTGGAGACCGGTTTTGGTCTCGGGAGATTTTACTTGATTAATTTTCTCATCTCAGAGTTAATGCTGATAAATGTGCAATAGACATATTTCGCAAGCATCTCTATATTTTCGAGACACAAAGACACATGACCCGGTGGATAAAAGCGTTAGTTCATTGGTCCAAATGTTACTTGACCCAAAGAGTTGTGAGTTCAATCCCTGATCACAGCACAGTGAAAAATATATTTGCGAGTTGTCAAGCGGAATTAACTAATACTGAGATAACCAAAGGCATTGCACGTGGAGTTAGGACAATCTAATCCCGAGGGACTAAATAAAGGGTTCAGTTCAAAATTCTAACAAATATCACTTGAAGAAGGCCGGAGCGTACAACTGCCTAAATATTGTGAATACGGCAATAAAGATGCCGATAACATTCCAAATAATGTAAATCGCTTAAATATTCGAATGAAAGTGTATTTGAAGATATGTTTCAACAGTCGCTGTTTCTTCTACATCTTCTTTTCAAATTCATTCCACTTGCATTAGCAAAACCGATGGGAAAACAACAGAGAAATATCTAATTATAAGAAAAGCAAGGCAGCTTTTAGCAATAAATCCAATAATCCCTTATTATCCCCTTATTGTAATGATATGCATTATTTAGTATTACTTCAGTCCCATTTACAAGAAATTAAGTTTCTGTTCTTTGTTTTCATTAAATATTTAAGCTTTCTCATCTTCTATTTCTTTAACGATCTGCATTGTTTTCGTTAATCCAAACCATATTAGATATTCTCTTCAGCGACAAGCAATACTCTTTGACAGATTTCAATTCCAAATGAAATACTTGTTTGTTTTTATACCGAATGCTAAACAATATAAAAATACATAGGTTTTATGACTGATACAGAATTTCTTTTTCGAAAATTCTCGTAAATAATCACAAAGGATTTTGGTTCCGAGTTTCAAAATGGTTTCATGATGCCAATTAATATTCCTTACTGGCTATTCTTACAATTTCTAAGACTAAGAGTAGGATTTTTAAAACCATTGTATTCACTTTTATGCTTGTATTCTACACACCAAACAAATGCTTACTTCATTTTTATACTTCTCTGTCCAGATTTCCCTAACGATATTAACAAATTACATTGTTCTAACGATTCATCATTAAATTCCAATATTTTTTTGTCTCACAAAGATATGAGCAACACTTTTGGAGCCTTGGCTAACGGGACATATGACACAGCATAAAGTAGACCGCACTACTATAAAAATTCAGTGTAATTTTTTGTTGAAGATATCTCAAACATCATCGCTACAGAAGACCATAATTGTAAGCATCTGTTTTAGAAATCGGAAAAAGTTGATTTTTTTCCTTTGCAGTAAAGAATTTTTATATAATTAAAAAAAGTTTGATGAAACTTTGGTTAACAGCAGTTTCTGCGTATGATTTGTTCTAATTTATTTTTTTACTATACAAAAATATCTGAAAAATACAGGTATTTCTTTTCCAGAAGAAAACATTCTTTATGAATATTTTTTGTTTCTCAAACAATTTTTTTTTACACATATGATCTTCCTTAAATTTCCTATAGTTTAAAATGCTGAAAACGCTACCTTCAATGAAAGTTAACAAAATTTAAGATACATTGTATTTAATCATTGTTATACATGGAGTTATGTATAAGAAAATGTGAGTGAACAAGTGAAAAACAACATTTTAATAGACGTTATTTTCCTCATTTTATTGGACCTACCATTAAGAAATCCAAATGAGCTACATGCGGACAGCGGGTCGCAGTTTACCCATGACTAATCTAGTATTTCTTTTACTCGACTCTTAATATATATGTTAATTCAAATGAGATCAAAACTGATTTTCAGTGGTTAAGAATACCTTATTGACAGAATAGAACTATGAGACACTATATCAGATTTTTTTACGCAAGTCAATGTTTTGCCAATGAGATTGGTATGAAGCAAATGATCTTTGTTAAATTTTCAGAATATAATGTTATTTTTATTATAAATATACCATAGTAATGTATCAGTTTTGTTTTAATTAGTCCTCTCACTTGTCGCCTGTGGAACATATTTTCAGTTTCTTGATTTCTTGTTAACTATGATTTTCAAAAATTTAAATACAACGTCAATCGTCCTCATCTGTTTCCGTTAATTCTGACCTCTCTCTCCTCTGCAACGTTTTCTAGGTTGACTTCACTCTCTGTATCTATTTACGTCTTAGTGTCTTTATTGCCTTGATTGTAGTTAAACTTGTAAAAAGAAAAGAAATATCGACAATAGGGGATGAAAGATTTTATTAGGAGATTCAAATGTTGGTCATCATGTTATGGATCAATATACACTATACTTAGTTTTATTTTTAATTTCAGGTTTATACAAATTTACATGATTCATAAGAAAAACATAAACTGAAAAGAGAAACATGATACTGAAAAGTTATTGAATGGTGAGAACACAACACTTGAAAGTACGAATAAGTTGAACAGAAATAACAAAAACATAAAGAAACTGAAATCATTAACAATATAAGTAGAAATAAACAACATTAAGAAAGTCATAAAATAGTTTTCAGCAATATTCCAGGCAGGTGGATTGATGAGCAAGAAAATATATGAAAAACTTGTGCTGCCAATGTAAGCAAAGACAAACAGAGAATAGAAATATATTTGGTTAAAAACATAAAAAAAACAGCCAAACTAGCGCCATTTAAATAAACATCGCAAAATTATAAACCTGAATTTAGGATGACATATATGAAAACTGATTTCCAAATAGGAATAGTTCTTGATGAAATTAGAGCTTTATTGATTGGAGCAGACAGTTGGGCCGTTCGTCTTTGTATGTAATTTATTATTGAAAGCTTCACATCCCAGATGTTAGGATTTCTTTCAGGTTTCTGGAAACCCTTTCTCAGAATTCTTTAGTCTCATCATAAGGGTAAAATATTTTCCATGAAGATAAGGAGATAGGAAATTGAACAGAAAAAAGACTGCGTTACAGCTAGTTTCGCCCAACACCATAAACTAATAAAGAACAAAAACAAAGTTACAAATGCGAGTCATGATCTTAAGTAGATTCGTCAGACCGAGACTTGAGATGGATGCCATACCTGGTGCAAAATTCAAACTGTTTGCTGTATGCAATGTCTTTCTTAAGATCAATTTTTAAAAATGGCTTCGATCGAATGAAGTCTGGTATGTAGATCTTAGCGAAGGCCAGCCTTCTTCAAATCTCGTCCAATGGCGCAACGCAACCACAAAGAACTGTGCCATAAAATAAAATCCACATCAATTTATGACTTTCAACAGCGGCAACAATTTAAATAGTCATCACATGTAAATAGAAAAGAAAATAATGACATAATCAAAGTGATATCGTTCCACATTACTTCAAAAAGAAAATTAGAAGGAAACTTACATCATTACGGAAAAGAGTTACTGGAATTTAGAAAACGCTTTTTCTGAAAAATTCTTTTAACAGAAACTTATTTTAAATCTCATTTGAAAGAAGAACTCGATGTTCGATCAGTGCATGTCCAATATTTCCTTATTACGATTACTAAACATGACACAAGTCTTAATGAATGTATATAAATTGCATTGTCTCAATTAGATATTCATATCATTTACATTATTCAGACTGTTATCCTCATCTTCGTTACCATATTCACAACGTTTCCGCTGCTGTACTCTTCGGTCTTCTTCAGGGGATTTGGATTTCGAAACGAACCCTTTATTTCGTCCACCGGGGTAGATTGTTCTAGATCCGCGTGCCATGCCTCTTCCGGATATCTAAGTTATTTCACTTTAACTCAACTCTCCAAATTTTTGGTTCACCGCTGTTGTAGTCTGGTATTGAACTCACATTACATTATTCTTTATTCATTTTTAAAAGAAAAAAATCATACTTTTATATGCTAAAGCGACGTGAAAGTTATATAATTTTGGAACGTGCGATGTCGCAACGCTAGAGTTATTATTTTAATATTTCAAGTGAAATAACTGCTAATAGATAACATATTAAAAAAAAACATCTTTCGGTATAAATTTGATTTATTTCGTCTTAGAGTTTACCTGGAATGTAAAAATACGCCCTGAGGATGAAACTGAAGTTTAAGAAAATATTCCGCCTAGTAACATCCAATAGCTCTGACAACAATTTAAGCATAATGATCGCGTTATTCAATGATTTATGAGTAAGTTCATGCCTTATTAAGTCTTGTTAGTGAAGTGATTTCGCCATTAATTACATTAACATTGGTAATTAATTCTTTGTATAATTATCTCTTTATAATATAATATATATACTACACAATTTAGGATATATATATATATATATATATATATATATATATATATATATATATATATATATATATATATATATATATATATATATATATATATAGTTGTATATTTAGGCAGCAATCCTTCCTTTATGTATTTTTCATTATAAACGACAGACAAGGTACTACGGCTAAGCTTTTTATTTAATTTTTCCTTGTGTTCTAACAAGAGCTTTCTTTTCTGGACACAGAGTCTGTAAGAACTGTCCAAATGTTTTATATTTCCGAGCGCTACCGGCTATACCTTTAGCCATTATCAAGGATGATTAGATTTTTCAGCTAAATTGAGTGTGTGCGTTCTGTGTATGTCTTAGTGTGTGGTAGGGATGTTTTTAATTTCCGAATACGGTTAGCACATTGTGGCTTTGTTCGTAGTTAATATTGTGAAGAGTTGTTGTTTTTTTCTTTTTTATTATTAAAACTTCCATTATTTTTAGTCTTTTTTTTTTTTGCAGGTGGATGCAGTTAATATATTGGTGCTTTCTACTAGTCTGTTTCTAATGGAGTCTGGTAAATTTCTATGTATGTTTAAATGGGTCCTAATGGAGCTGTGATCAGATAGGTGTAACGTAAGTCGTCTGATCCCATTGATTTCACAATTCTGAGTTTCTGGCTGACGCAATTGTCAAGATCTGGTAATTTTATTTTGGTGTAACAGAGGTTTATAATATTTCTGGTCTTTCGTGAAATACTTTATTGTTGGGGTGGGTTATTATTTTCGTTAAAATATTTAAATGTATTTTATTTTAAATTTGAATATGATTTTATGTCCAGATTAAAATTTTAGATGGAAAATAAGGTTGCAAATACATATTATACATTCTAATTTAAAGAGACGCTGAAATTATTAAGAGTAATAAACGTTAGAGGGGCAACTCTATTTTTTCCCTGAAAATAAAACAAATAATAAGATTATTAATATTAATATTACCAAACTACATAAAAGGAGTGAAATCAATAATAAAATATGCCGTAATAAAATAAAGAACGGATTAAAAATCATGAATACAAATGAAAATAAAATAATATAACATAAAATACGATAAACGAAAATAAAATGGAATAAAAGCCAGTATATATAGGAACATATATTAGGTTGGTGCAAAAATAATATCGTTTTTTGACGTTAAAAAATACGACAAAAAACGATAATATTTTTGCACCAACCTAATAAATATGTAAACAAATAGATAAATAGGGCAAATAAATGAATAATAAATAATTATTAAATAATTAAATAAATAACAATAATAAATGGAAATAGATAAGTAAATATATAAACACGTTTAAAAGAAAAAGACAAAAACAAAACAATATATATATATATATATATATATATATATATATATATATATATATATATATATATATATATATATATGTTAAAAATGGTAAGATAATGGAAATAATGGATAAGCAAAAATGGTAAATGCGTTACAGTCTACTATTGTATATAAAGGTAGCAAAAAGTAAAAAGATTAATAAAAAATCTATATTAAATCTGTAACCTAATCTTGGTCAACATGTAAAAATTTGATTCTAGGTAGGCGGGTACTCATTAACCCATTTCTTTTGAGTAAGAGATTAAGATTGTTTATATTTTTCAGGATTATTAATTTTTTAGAAAGACATAATTTACAATTGTTGCCTTTCCGCTGAAGGTTTTAGTTTTTGCTACTCATATCCAGGTGATAATTAGGTTTTTATTGCTGCTTTTCAGTTTCCAGAAAAAAATAGAGAGGGTGGTGCTGTACTATATTTGATATTACTTAATGTCATTTGGTGGTGGTTGAAGCGTCATTCCCATTGGTTATTGCCCACATAAAAGTTGGCCTCATTGTCATATTTGATTTCGGCTTTATAAACTAACGATTTACGCATACATTTGCCGTTTAATGGTCAGTGATAGTTTTTCCTGCAGCTGCAATTATTAGTTTCGGGGATGTTGCTGATTTAAAGTTTGTTGAAGTATCTGTTTAGAATGGAACTGGTCGATGTTCGATGCTGGTCGATGTTTTTCGCACAACTGTAGATAACGTTGATGTTGTTTTTGTTGAAAAACTTATTAAGATTTGGGGCATCACTGAAGAGTTTATGGATTAAATTCTAAAACATTTTCCGATAATAATTTTTACAGTTTTGTTGAAGTGCGCATTGAACCATCTAATATTGCGTTTACGGCGTATTGTTGTTCTTTATTTAATCACACACACACACGCACACACACACACACACACACACATATATATATATATATATATATATATATATGATATTGTATATTTGTATATTTGGGCAGCAATCCCACTTTTACACAAATTTTGTTAGACTACTGACAAAGGACTGCGATTATGATTTTATTAAATTTTTGTAAAATCTGTTAAAGTTTTCGAGCGCTTTCGGCTAAACTTTTATCTATTATCAAGGACGATTTTTATTCTTTATTTTCAACTGAATGTGTGTGTTTTTATGTATATATTGTATTGCATGTCTATAACTTCAGATACATAAATAATAACACACAGATTCTGATTAAAATAAAAATCGTCCCTCATAATGCCTTAATCAACAGCCGAAAGCGCTTGGATATGTAGAAATTTTGGACACTTTTTACATACTTTTGTCCAGAAAAGAAAACACTTGTACGAACAGAAAAAAATTAAATACAAAGGTTAATCACAGTGCCTTGTCAGTCTTCTTGATATATATATATATATATATATATATATATATATATATATATATATATATAATTATTTATTTAAAAATGATTCCATTGCTACATAAGAATTCTCATGTTTCAAGCTCTTGTTTTGAAACATGAGAACTCTTATGTAGCGATGGAATCATATTTTTAAATAAATAATTATATTTACGCTCTACTTTTGCATCGAGCACTGTTTTTTAAAAATAATGACAAAAATACTAAAGAACTTTGGATTATTACCTAACGAGTTCTTTCCTATTTTCTATATATTATCTCACACACACAGACACACACACACACACATATATATATATATATATATATATATATATATATATATATATATATATATATATATATATGAATGAAGAAATATAGTTTTAAGAGATGCTATATTTATAGCATACAGTGCTCAATATCAGAGATAGAGCGTATGCGAATATAAAAGTAAACATTGAAGTCAACACTCAGAGGCGACAGACTGTTTCACGCTGGACGCAATCATCAGGCCGCCGTGTTGACTTCAATGTTCACATATATATATATATATATATATATATATATATATATATATATATATATATACTCGTACATACATACACACACACACACACACACACACACACACACACACACATACAAAGAAAGATGAGTACGTGTCCCCGTGTCTGAAATTCTTTATGGAAGACTGTTTCATATGAACTGAATTTCAAATAGTTATGTCTAATAGGACTTCTGTAGCAATGGCGCTGAACATCTTTCTGAAACAAATATGTTATTTTGCTAGTCAAGTTGTAATCAGCCTTAAACAGCTATGTACATTATTTTATAGACAGACAAATATATAATCTCAATGACAAATACATATTACATAGGCTGATTTTTGCAGTATGTAAGACTGTCAAGGATACGTATCTGAATAATTTAATTGGGAAGCAACTCTTTAAGTAGTTGGCGCCTCTTCAAGCAGGCATTTCTTTCGCTCTATAAGCAGCACTCGTCTTTTCCCATAGTTGATTCGATCCAACCAAACCGGATATTTCGGATAAGACCACGCAACAGCATTCATATTTACATCAATCCATTATTGTGGTCGTCTTATTTCCGACAGCCAACCATATGTCAGGGCAAGCAACAGAACTGAATCGTCAAGCGAAAGCCATCCACGAAGAAAAACGAAACATTTGATTCAGAAAAGGAAGTCCAAGCTTATTCATTTATCGCATTCATTTGACTTCTTTTTTTTTTTTTGTCTTTTTTTCTTTTTGGCATCTCATCTACCCACCCACATGTTGTGGGGATTTTATAATGTGAGTCCCGCAAAAAAAAGCTCCGAGTTCGATTTCATCAGTTTTACCTTAACATAACAATACGTGGAATAACATACGCATTATATCTGATTAATTCTGTAGATGTAAATTCCCGCAAGTTCATGCGCGTGCGCACACACACACACACACACACATGCACACACACACAAACACATGCACACACACACACACACACACACACACACACACACACACAAACCCAAACACACAAAAATATACATTTAGGCATGCACGTCTATTTTGAAAGATCATATTGGTGGCAGTCTGATAAAACTAACAAAAACTGTAAACCGTCACAATAGATTAGCGGATGTATTTTCGCATTTATATATGTGAATACACGTGTGTGTGTGCGTGTGTCTGTGTCTATGTGTGTGTATGTGTACGTTTGTGCATGCGTGCGTGTGGGTGTATATAAACTATCATCTTTCTCTCTATTTCTTTATTTATAAATGAGCGAGGGTTGAAAAGTTCTCGGCATGATCCACTTGCAAAATCTGAACAGATCAAGAAAAAAAAGTCCCCGATTGGGCCGAGTTATTTTCAGCACCCCCTTATGAGTGAATTTATATGGGGTTGGGGTGAGTATTTATAAGCTTGGGTGCCTCTGGGCGTCATTCTCTAAGATTTAGCTTCTCTTCCTTTCTCCATCTCCACGTAATACATATGTGTTTGTGTATGTATATATATATATATATATATATATATATATATATATATATATATATATATATATATATTAGGTTGGTGCAAAAATAATGACTTAATAATGTCGTTTTTGACGTATTTTTAACGTCAAAAAACGACATTATTACGTCATTATTTTTGCACCAACCTAATATATATATATATATATATATATATACACATAGAAGGTGTACTAAAAAGTTCTTGACTTGACCCACCTCTCCAAATCCAAATCAGTATTCTGATGTGTTATTCAAATACTGATTTCGGAAACGATTGGGGTTGAGAGCATTTTCCATCACTACTCCACTATATGAATTATATGTAAGCTGTATGTATATATATATATATATATATATATATATATATATATATATATATATATATATATATATATATAATCGTTTGTTTGTGTACACTTATTTGATTCTGTATTATTTGTAATAATATTTATTCGAGATATTCTACCTAAACTACAATATCATTTTCCAATACAATATACAATTGCCTATCTCCATCTCAGTAATTTGATCCCAGACTGCAGAGTTAATGAGTGATGCTGCAGTAAATTCAGTCCTGATATTCATGATGGATAGCAGATGTTCTTGCCATTCAGTAAATTGTCTTTTCCATAAAAGTGCAGATTCCCCGCACACTGGAATTCTCTATAAAGCATGGTTTTATGCCAGTCGTCACTTCCAGATTTTCTGATGTCTGCTCCCTTCAAATTTGGTTGGCTCTTTCACAGAGATCAAATGGTCTATCTTGCTAACTTTAGGAATACTGAAAAATTCAGTTCTTGTATTTCTTCTCTCTCTAAGAGACACTCATATTTTCCATTTGCAAAGTTTATTAGCAGTTATCGTGAAATGTTAGGGTTAATTTAAAACATTTTTAGGAAGGAGGAGGAAGTGGAGAAGCTATGCGATTTTAAGATTCAGTAGAGATATGTGAGTTGGTAGGTAATTTTTGCTATAATTTTCCATGTTTTAAAAATAAAATAAACAGTCTACAATAAGGAAGTATACTTCCTTAACGTATCCTTCAATCTAAGCAGTCGTACACATCGAGCTTATAAAAAAAAAGCGTAGGTAACATTGAGTATATCAACAAAAATTTACCCTTGCAATGTTGAAACATTAAAAAATCAATACACGAGCGACTGTATAGAAAAACAGTCAATGAAATAATTTTTAATGAATCCAAGACTGTTTACTAGCTGGCAGAATAATTCGATACAACAGGGATTTTTTTTTTTAACAAAAATAATCAGTGGAAAAATATCATGAAGCCATTTCTGACCTTAGGTCTCTGGTTAGGAGCCGGAAGGAAATGTGTATACAAGAGAAATCAAAGGAAATAATAATAATAATAATAATAATAATAATAATAATAATAATAAATTTTATTCATAGTTGCAGCTCACATATTATGACGAACTTTATGTATGTAAAATGTCTGTGACGTTAGGCTTATTTTTATAAATATTCTTCAAATGAGGAACTACATTCATATAGAACATTGATCTTATATAGGGGGTTGGAAGTTTGGGATATATGTTTAATAACTAGGTTGCTTATTTTGATTTTTGTAGCAAATAATAGAGCTAATGTATTTATTTTGTCGACTGACTTTATATATCTATGTATAATGATTTCATAGCAGTTTCATTATTTTGGTAATTGTAGTGCATTTGATTTTGGTAATACAAATAGCACCATTGTTAATATTAGTTTAGGACTGTGGTTTACATCATGAAGGTTGTTGTTTAAAAGAAATTTCATTAGCTTTTCGACTCTATAATTACGGTACCCATTATTGTTTGTTTTATATTATTTAATTGTTTAAGGAAAGTGTTAGATGATGAAATGTGTTTAGCTCCTTACTTAGGCTATTAATGATAGCAGTTTTATATTTTTCTGGGAATTCACTGTTATAGTTTAGAAGTCAAAAGTTAAAACTAGTAGACTTTTTATGCAGATATGTGGTAAAAGGATCAATGTTATAGTCAATGAGAATATCTAGAAATAGGATTTATTTTTTGATATTCTTTCATAAATGAATTTTGAGACTATATAAAGGTTTAAAAATAAAGGACTGAGAGGTTTACTCAAAGCAACGCCGTTAGTCAAGCATAACTATTACAGAGAACGTCGTGGAAAGGGACTTGTATTGTTAACGTTAATAAAAAATTATTTTTTATATTATTGTGTGGTTAATTTTCAGGGGTGGTAGAGAGGTATGATAAATTTTATGTAACATAATATCAATTGTTTCATGACCTGGAACGTTAATGACCAAATTTTAAAACTGTACGGATGCTAAGATTGTATCCTGAAATTTATTGGAGTGAAGAATTTGTAAAAATCGTTAGTAGCGTTGATACTATATTTGGTAGGTACGATATGATTAATTGGTTTAAAGTTTTTGAAAGATAATATGATCCTTGAAGAAAGATGCTAGTAAAATCAAACCTTAAAAACAGTTTTATGATCCTTGAAGCGATAGAAATTCAACAAAAACAACTATCAATAAATAAAAAAACAATTATGTCTTAAGAGTTTGCATCATTAAAGGGATTAAAAAAGACGTCACACCTCATTTAATGTCACAACAGACTTTACCTTAATACTCATTTTCGGTCAGCAATTGCCTCTACCTAATGTGATGATGACTTAAGAAAGTCGAGAGTTTGAATCAAATTTCTTGTACTTTTTTCCGAAATGAACTTTGAACAATTTCTGGTGGAATTTCCTCCTATATATATATATATATATATATATATATATATTGTTCTGATGAGATAAACTGCAAAGAAGACCATCTTAAACGAGATGCGTCTCACAGGCGACTGCTTAAGCACATTGAAGAGGTCTAAAAAGTTTATAATTATTCCATAGATACCGATGTATGCATTTGTTTATTTGCCTGTTTGTTGTAGACTGAACATGTTTCTATATTTATTCAACAAAACAGTGACGATAGGAAGTTCGTTCTTCTGTGTGTTTTAATCATATGACAAGAGATTTGCTGATATTTAAAACTTGATAAAAACAGCCATACTTTATTTTTAGCTGCCAGGCTCTCAGATATTTTTTTTCGTTCCTATTCAATTATAAAAATACCAAAATATAAATTATTGCCAGTATTTTTTATATAGCACAAATTACCTATAATAATATAAATTTATTTTTGCTAAAAAAAATAACAAGAATATTACAACATTGCCTGAGAAAGGTTCAAGAGTTCAAACGTTTCATATCGATCTATCTGTCTGTTTCTTTCTTTCTTTTTATTTCTTGCCTTCTTACTATCTATCTATATCTTAATCTATTTCTATCTACAGATCTACCTCTCTCTTTGTGCTTCTGTCTGCCTATCTATCTATCTATCTATTTCTATCTACCGATCTACATCTATCTATATATCTATCTGTCTATCTGCCTATCTATCTATTTTTATTCTGATCATATCTGTATACTTATTTAATATATCTTTGTGTCTATCATTCTAATTCAGTTTATCCGTAAATGTTAAATATACAGGGAATGAAAGACAATGTATGGAACAAGAATAACGAAATATTTTGCTCGAAATTACATCTATAAAAGAATCGTTAAGAATTGAAAGAACGTGAGAAAGAGAGATAGAGAGATAGAGAGAGAGAGAGAGAGAGAGAGAGAGAGAGAGAGAGTGGTGAGGATGGATAAACATAAAGAAATGATATTAAAGAAGAAAAAGAAGGGTAGATAATTGGATCCAACGTCACCTCAAAGTGTGACAACTCACATCCAGTCGTCGCGTCCTCCCCAATCGACCACTAATGAGGAAAAGCCTGATTGCAAGTTGACAGTGACTAATGATGTCCGTCTCTGGCGCTAAGATTGGCGTGTCGTCGAGATATGGGTGGTCGTGAGGGACATTGCTTGAAAGACAAAATGAGCGGGGAACTTACGAAGGAATTATCGCAGAGAGGAAAAGACGATATTGAATAAAGGGTGAGAAATGAAGACAGAGGAAAGTAACAGAAACATTGGTTCTCAATCTTTAAGGCTTTTCTTGACGTGACAAAATATTTGGCGAAGATGAAATATTTGGGTTGAATATGCACTTAGACTTTATCGGCAAGAAAGGAAGATGAAATTAAAAAAAAATCAACTCCAATCATTTTTTTAAAATATGTTATTTGAACACATTAACTTTTCTCACTAGAAATAACTCGTGGCTTTCATTGCAAATCAAATGACATTAAGCCTCCTAAAATTCTCCAGCACTTTCCTAACTGTCATCGTTGGATTCCCTAAGAGCTTCGGCGTAGTTTCGATTTTCTTCTGGTATTTATTAGTGTTGTTTTTCGTTGCTAAACTTATGTTCAAAGAGCGCCTCAAAGGGAAACATCTGTCTCATTGCTACAGATACTGGGAAAATAATCGGTTTCCTGAATCCTTTTGCTATCATCTACCTTTACAAGAGGCAGACGATGCCGAAAATGGTGTACTCAGGTCACATTTACCCTGTCTTGATAGAGTCCAAAAGCGTCTCTGCATCATTGTTGGTGAAAATTTATTGCCACTCTACAGTCCCTTTCTTACAGACGAAACGTCGCAAGCCTCTTGCTGCTTTATCGCTATTTGGAATATGTTCAGATTCTGTAAATCTGTATTTCGGCTTTTGGGTCTTTTACAGAGGGAGGAATCTCTATCTATAAAAGACATGATGTGTGTGTGTGTGTGTGTGTGTGTGTGTGTGTGTGTGTGTGTGTGTGTGTAACGAATGCACAGCCGGAATTTTCGAAGGATTTGCACCAACATTTACATGCTCCAAGTTAGCCAGAAGGCCAAGACCGACTTTGCATTTCCCAACTCCCATCGATAGTGGAAATAATCGATTTTTTCATGCTGCTACGTCAGTTTTCATGTAGTTTGCGACCATTTTCTACTGGCCAGAGTGAGAGCCTATAGCTGGCTGCCACGAATAGGCAGGAAGATTCTATTGGCCAACAGCTGACTGACACGAATGTTAACTAGCATGCTAGCATGCAAAATAATCGATAGCTGCATTCGTCACAAGTGGGAAAAATTTAAATCTGCATGGCACTTTACTCCAATTGGCTCATTCACTTGCTTAAACTCAACGTTGATTCTGATTCCGCAGAAGTGGGTTGGGTGTGAAAAAGTATTTGTTGTTAACATTCTTTTTTCATTCGGTTTTTCCAGTTACGAGTCCTTTTTCAAAGCTGATCGTTTTGTGTTCATTTTGTTTAGTTGTTTTTCGTAACGGATTTAATGTTTAGTATAGAGCTTAGAAAAAATTCGCAGTGTGAGATAGGCAAGAAGTAAGGCATGTAGCAACATCAGCACAGCAAAGGGCATTCCTTTAAAGACAAGGACGGGCAAAAATATTTTAAGTCAAGTGATAGCGATTGCTATATGAGTCGTACGATTTTTGAATCAAGCACGGGCAACGCCGGGCCATGCTGCTAGTAATGTAAAAAAAGACAGAAAAAAAACACTGCATGTCTCTTCCAAAACTCGCCAATAAAAATGAATACAACTGTTATATTCAAAATTCTCTGGCAAGTTCTACAGATTTTTTCTCCCATTTCCATTTCTTTCGCTTTACTCTGCCATTTACTGGGCTATTGACACACAAAGCACATATTCTTATGATTGGCGATTACAGGATCCAGGTTTCTCTCCTGGTACGTGTGCAGAGATCGCTATGAATTTTAAAGAATCACAATTTTCTGAAATAAATATTCTAACGCCTTTTCAGTATGTGTCTATTTGAGGGGTGGGGTTAAAATTGCTTGCCTTAATCCACCTTCTAAAATATGACCAAATAACCAAGTATCAGGATTTAATTGTAACTTCATCTTGACGGGACCATGAATTTGTCAACATCTCTGCGTTTCATTCGTTTACAAAATTCCCAGTGAATCCCTTTTCCTATCAAGTTATCTTTATTTCTATCGACCTTTTTACTGCATTCCATATACTTTTATATGTTTGTCGGTTTATTTCTAAGTGAAAGTGTCCTGTTTCTCGGACTTAAAAGAGTTCACTGTATTTGTGCTAAACTGATATTAATGATTCCAAGTCCAGGAAGCGATTATTAAGGATTTCTTATTGTCACTTCAAACCACTTCGAATTTCCAGCACTTTTCTCAGTATCAGTGCAGACTTTATCACTAATAGGATCTGAACAATCTTTCACGAATTTTTAAATCATCGTATTTCGATTTGGATTTTTTTTTTTTTTTGGTACAATTCCCAAACTTTATAAACTTGTCTCTCTTCTCTGTCCGTGTCTTTTTATTTGAACAATTTCCCACTTTTCCTTTCGTCTACGTTTGGTGTTACACTACCATCTCTAATCTGTTAAGTACGATTTTCTGATGGGCTGATCGGTCAACAATAAAAATCACAGTACTTTTTTTAATTTTCTCGGTGACGTGTATCGTTTATTATTATTATTATTATTATTATTATTATTATTATTATTATTATTATTATTTCTTCTTCTTCTTTTTTTGTAATGTAATATGGATGATCTTTGGTTTGCATTTTCCCAAGATATTCTAGTAACTTTTTGGGATCTACGCTAATTAAATCTATAATTATCGGAACAAATGTCATTTTCTATTTCAAAACTGTTTTAATTTTCTTGCAAAACTGAATTATTTTACCAGATTTTCATTATTATTATTATTATTATTATTATTATTATTATTATTATTATTTCCTTCGAATTCTGTTGTATACACATTTCCTTCCGAGTCCCAACCAGAGACCTAAGTTCACAAATGGTTTCATGATTTTTTTCCACTGATCATTTTTCTAAAAAAATAAACAAAAAAATACTTTACATACATAAAGCTCTTCGTAATATATGATCTGTAGTCGTGATTGCAATTTTTTTGTATTTCATTAAAACATGGGATACTAGGAATCAGTTCAGTGAGTCTATCGGGACCATTTCCAGGCGGAATGTTCGGGAAATGTGTATTGCATTTTGGTTCGATTAAACCACAAACGTAATTGAAAACTTATGCAACTAGTTTCTTCAAAACTATTCTTTATCGAAAAAATCATTACCATCAGAGTGTGACGTCCACCGGTGTCGATGCGCCAAATGTGACGTCTGCCTGGCCACGTCCGTCGTGCTAACCTGTCCTGTGACGACCAGCTGGCTTGGTATTGGTCGCGGCACCAAATGTGACGTTCTAACCTTTTGGTGATTCGGATGGGAATCTGGTTAGATTCGGTATCAGCCTTGTCGTTCCCAGCTCGCCTCCAACGTCTGGTTACCGAAGTAACTGTTTTGATCTCTAGTCTAACCTACCCACGTTGTGATTTGATCTTAAGTAGACGAAATCAATCAGTCGCCGGGCCGTAATGCAAGCTGAGTCCGGACAAGGGTAACACCACACAAGTATATGCAAAACAAAATAAAGTAATAACTCGAAAAGTTCAAATGTGTTAAAAAAAGGATAACAATATTTTATATCTGGTTACTGAATACAGGACTGCGTCTTTCTACCAACCCGCTTATATGGATTCGTGACACTTTGTGTTTTGTTAGGCGAGTCTTAACATCTTAAATTGTTCTTTTAAGAAACTGGTTTTGGTGTATCTTCAGGCGATATTCGTGAAACTTGTTTTGGTGGTGTGAGTCTAAGTCGTTCTTCAAAAATAAATTGTTCTTGGTTAGAAGTTGATTTCGGAATTGCGTGAATCTCAAGTCAGCTTCTGCGAGGCGGGCCCAACTCAATTCAACTCAGCTGCGAACTTCACTACTTTTCACTCCTTGCGACTCTGCTTATATGGAGGCCGACCAAAACCGGGGTGGGCTTGTCGGGGTTTGAGGTTCCTTGATAATTCTAAATCCACTTCTTTGTTTTCGGTCAGGAAAATTTATTATTTTCCATTTTTGGAAGTCTTTCGTCTTCTCACACTGGTATCACACCATACCCTCAGAGGGTGTTAACGGGCCTCCCCTCTCTCTCACAGTGGCATCCCACACCGATCCCTTCAGGGTGTCAACAGGCCTCCCCTCCTACTTCACATGATTACCTTCGCCCAACGCTCACGCCAGGATCAACCAATGGGCGCCCAGGTGTGTGGGTGTGGCCAGACTAGCCTCGGTTTAAAAAATAATGCTCAAAGAAAAAAAAATTATCTTTTTTTTTTTCTTTTCTTCTCTTTCTTCTTCTCGACAACAAGTCCTTAGACTCGTAGTGTAGTCCCTTAATTACAATTCTTATCCTAAATGTCACTTCATATGGAATTCGTCAACGAGATTTTCGCCATTTATCAAGTGTGTGGTCATCCGGCGACACACAACCAATTATTCATTTCGAAAAAATAATTTTCTTATCATAGCCAGCTCCGACATAAAACAGGTGCCTTTTCCAAACGACCTTTCCGTAGATAACTAATGGTTGAGTCTTTTGTTTTTGTAACTCGTAACTCCGGCGACATTTTGTTTTTTGGTCAGCGTATGACCTAATTAATTTTTATCTCCCAGCACCCTGCGGGAGGTCCAACGGGAGGTCCAGCGGGCATTTTGTTTTTCGGTCAGTGCGTGCTTAATTAATTTTTATTTCCCAGTTTCTGTTTCGTAGAGTTCTCGGCCAACCTGAAATTTTCATTATCGTTGTCATAAATTAATTTAAATCCGATACATTCGCGACCCTACTTTCCTCGCTAATGAGAATAAAAAACCTTTAGCACTTTTCTCTGTTAGAAAAAAAATAACATCGCTTAGTGTCCTTTTCGTGATGGCTTCTTATCACCTAAATTTAATTCTCGCCTTTTTCTTTCTTTTTTTTTTCTTCTTCTTTCTTTCTAGCAACCTAAATGGTTTCACAAAGGTAAATCCTCGAACAGTGAAAATATGAGACTAGTTGTAAACGTGAGCAATAGGAAACATGCATATAACTAAAAATGAAGTCTTTCCACAATTTAAAATGTAAATCTAACCCAACACGAAAGACTTCAAAGGGAATTATCATAAAATAGAGAGCTATCCCTGGCTACACCAAAGGAATAAATCTTAAGTAAGCAAGGGGTTACCAACTACAGAAAAACAAGTATAAAAATGGATGGGAAATAAATTCAACCACGTACATATATCTTAAGATTTAAAACCCTCAATCCCAAAAGAAATAAAAATTGGATTTATAATTGAAAAGGTTTATCAATCCATATCCAATGAGGTGTTTCGTGTGAATAGGCATCTGAAAGGGAGCTATAGAGGAAGTGAAGTATGTAACAGATTATATCCTTCCTAACAGCAAGAAAAAGAGTGGGTTTATATATGAAAGGCTATACCTATGTCAATGTAGTTCAGAAGGTGAATCCAATTTTCAGCTATAACAACAACAAAACAGACAAATATAGAACACTCATCGAGCAGTTGGTGAGGTTAGTACCAAACGTCTGGTTAAAGTTCCAGGACACTTTAGAACATTTTCGTCTTAAAGCTGCTCAGGAGAAATGCTAAAGAAATCGAAAGAATATATTTTGGACCTACATTTTTCTCTGGCTCAAATAGCAGTTATGCAATAATCAAATTATATATATATTATATTCAAATGTTTCCAGGAAACCAGTAAAATAATCAGAAATATGGAAAAAATAAACAAAAAATCCTTAAGAAAGCACTCTCGTGGTTTTTAAATCAAACTTGTACAAACGCCAATTATTGTAAAGTAGGAATTTTTGGATAATAGATTACATTTCTTCAATTTAGTATTAAGTGGTGACTTTTTTTAGGGTTACATATATTTAGGTGATTATTATTAATATTGTTATTGTTATTATTATTATTATTATTTATACATATATATATATATATATATATATATATATATATATATATATATGAATGAATGACGAGAATTAAAAACGATCATATATATCTAGAAAAGTGTAATCAAAATGTCTACAATTGAAGAAAAACGAGAGAAGTGCTTAAGAAGTCGGTGTAAAACGAAAAAAAATAACGACGAAAAAGACAAATAAGCACGACATTTTACACGTAAGCATATACGCGCAGACAGCCCCACGAACGGAAACACACACACGTTTTAACAAAAACTTGCACCAATTAAAAGTACGTATAAAAATGAAAAATCGTGAAGGATAAGCAGTGAATTGCTGATATCCCTGACGAGTGGAAGGAGTAATTCCTGGATGGTTCTTCTAGGAAACTCTGAAGACGGGATGTTGAAATGAAACATTAATCAGCTAAGCGGCAAGCCGTTTATACTTGTTGAATTATATATATATATATATATATATATATATATATATATATATATATATATATATATATATGATTCTTTTACATATATGATATGTATATGATTCCTTCATCATTGTTTTATTGCTTAAAATTGAGGAAATTCTGCTGTATTTCTAACTAATAAATCTTTCGCGGGTCACGTGAATGACACTTATTTGCTTCTACCGAGATCCAAAAACTATGAACTTAATTGTTTTAACCACGGAGTAGATTATATTACCATATACCATTTGATGTGCAATTTCATTTATGAAAGCAAAATGCTTCAACTTGGCAAGAATTTTCAAAATATTTCCTTGATAAAAGTAATCATCCCATGTCTTCCTTTTGAAATATCCTCTGGCGTGTTCATGAAAGTGAATGTCCTTAAAATTGATCGCAATACAACGGATTACATCTTTCACGGTTCAAAATATAAATTTCTTCGAAATCAATTCATAGCTGATTTAATAAAATCGTAAATACAAGTAAAGAAGAGTATATAAAGTTCAAATTTAAGAAATTATCGTCAAATATAAGAAATTGTCCTGATTAGGAAACTTATAAAAAGAATAACTAGATTCCAATTTATAAAACAATAAATTAAAATTTGGGTTCGAGCAGCTGTCCCTGTTATACCAAGCAACGTATATATATATATATATATATATATATATATATATATATATATATATATATATATATGTTCATTTTAAGCGTAAGAATAGATTATGCCTTAAAGTTAAGATGAAATATATTGTGTTGTGTAATCAATCAAATACAGATTAAAACTAAGCACAAATTCAGTATTAAAGAAATGTATCTAAAACATGTAACCGTGTTTGTGTATATAAGTTATATCTCGAAATTCTGTATTCCTTAATTTTCATTCATGATTGAATATTTTATCGTGTGTACCATTATGGACAGAATCGACTCCAGTAGGTCATGAAAATAAAAGTCTGTTTTCATTATCTTCTTGAATAAAATACAAATATAGAACAGACTGAAAATATATGACTTCTTTTTTATTGAAGCATTTATATTTGACTTTTATGTTTTCGATTTCTTCCAGTTTTTCTGTAGCCTGTCATTTGATGTTTTGGTGCTGTTTACTCAACACTTGCATCTTCACAAATTCCTTTCTCACACTGACTTAGCATAAATATCAATGCGTGTCAAAAATAGTTTCCAAATAATTATCAAAACGCTACACCAAGAAAATGGATTCATTTCCCCCATTGGCCTTAACAGGTAATTTTATGACAGGTAACTTTATGACAGGCACCTTTATGATAGGCATCATTATGACAAGAACCTTTATGACTGACATCTTTAGGACAAGCACCTTTATAAAAAGCTCCTTTATGACAGGCTCCTTTATGACAGGCTCCTTTATGACAGGCATTTTTATGACAGGCATCTTTATGAGAGTCATCTTTAGGAAAAGCACCTTTATGACAGGCACCTTTATCAGAAGTCCCTTTCTGACAGGCACCTGTATGAGTGGCACCCTTATGGCAAGCATATTTACGACAGACACCTTTATGACAGGTATCTTTCGGACGCGAACCTTTATGATAGGCACCTTTATGACAGATCATATAAAATGAAAATGAACAAAGCAAATTTGAATTATTCATTATCGGCTCTTCATAGAGGATTCTTTCTGATGTGTTTCAGAAAAAAGCAATTTTCTTATAAAAGGATAAAGCTTCTTTGTATGTTTAGAATAGTATTTTATGTCTGGAATTGTCAACAACATATATAGTTTACACTACATATATTGTCGGACTTTTGTCCTGATCTTTGTTATCATATACACGAGGTTTCGGTTGTTGTGTGCTCAGACCTTCTTGACATGATTGGAATATCGAACCGAACCACTCACCTGAAGAAGGCCGGAGCGTACAACGACCGACACGTCGTGAATATGATGAGAAAGATGAGGACAGCAGTCCAAAGAATGTAAATAGTGTAAATATTTACAACACCACATCTCAGAAATATAGACCCGCATATTTAATTGGTTGCAAGCTTGTTAATAATAATAAGGAAATAATAAATTATTACATTTTTTCAATTCCAAGAATTGGCGCAAAGAGACGGACTTGCTGAATTCTCCAAGAACCGTATTAACTAGATTTAATTGAATAAAAAATATATATGTTATTTCCTTTTATAAAGGGATTTTCGTCCTTACTGGGTCTTTTATAGTTGTGCTATTCTAATCTCTGTACTTATCGATTTTAAAAACTATCAAAACTTTTCTTATCTGCAAGTACCACTAATCAAATATGCCAAGCTTCTTTTCGCCTCCAGACGACTAACTTTACAATGTTAATTCTCACAACGACATTACTTACTATACATTGCCACTTGGAACAATGTCTTTCCAGGGACAATATTTAATTTCCCTCTAGGTGTAGTATACTAAAGCTTAACAAGAGGTCTGTGTGCAGTTCTTTAACTGTAGAGGCCAAGTACATTGCCCAGCGATTATTGGGTCTGATCGACTACCTTGTTGGTTTGATATTAAGAAGCAGATACCAGTGACAGACTGGAGTGAGAGTTTATCTTGGGTTGGGTAGAGGGCTGAAGGTTTCAACGTCATGTTACCATCAAGAAAGGAGGGAGGGCCACCAATAACATCCGTTCTCTTCTCCCTAGGTGTGCAATTAGTATTCCGCGTTGACTCTTAAAGAGGTTTGCTTAGGCGTTCGATCGACCAAAGAATCATTAATCACAAAGACTGGCCCAATACCGATCACGTTTTTCTTTCTTTCTTTTTTCTTTCTTTCTGTCTTTCTTTCTTTCTGTCTTTCTTTCTTTATGTTTTTCATTCTGTCTTTCTTTCTTTCTTTCTTTTTTTCTGTCTGTCTTTTTTCTTTATGTTTTTCATTCTGTCTTTTTTCCTTTCAGTAACATTTCTCTTCTTATTCTCTTTATTTTTATCATCTTCTTTAAAATTCTTACAATTCGACTCTTTATCAACCAATTTCATTTTTCTTCCAATTCTATATTTCTTAAAATTCCATTACTGACCCCCCCTCCCACCTTCACTTTCTCTTTTACTTTCCATTTTATTCTTTTTTTCATTCCATGTTGCATTTCATATTTATTCTTTGGTTCCTTAGTTCATTCATTTCATTCACTTTTTTCTTTCTTTTGCTATTTATTAGTTCATCTTTTCTTTCTTCTTTTACACTCTTTCTTTTATGTTTACCCTTTGCTTATTATTCACATTAATTAATTTACGATTTTCATTCCTCTTCTTCTCTTTTCATTTTTCTATTTCTTCCCATCTTTTGCTTTCTATTTTCCTTTTCCTTTCATTAAATCGCTTTCGTCTTCGCATTCATTTTCTTTCTATTCTTTCTTAGACTCTTCTCCAATGTTTCTCTCTTGCCTCTTTAAAGTACCAACGACAGAAGTTGGCTTTGAAATTGCCAAGCCAAGCATAGCAAGCGATCTACGATGTTTTCCAGACTCACTCTTTCCGTGTACACAATCTGATCGACTCCCACTGATCAACCCATCATTCCGTTTACAAGAGTTCAGCTAACAAATAAAAAAGGTACCATCAAGCAACGCAAATAATTATTTTTCTCCACCTATCAGCAAAATCATATTTCTCTCTCTTTCATACACACACGCATACATATATATATATATATATATATATATATATATATAATGCGTATCTGTAAAACATTATATATATATATATTTATATATATATATATATATATATATATATATATGTGTGTGTGTGTGTGTGTGTGTGTGTTCAAAATATGATATCAAACGCCGACAATATTTTTAATAAAATTTACGAATGGAAAACTTTTTCTTGAAAATAGATTTGATTATGAATTTCACCATTGTAGACTTCATCAATCAAAAGCGAAAGAAAGAAATGTGTGTATATTTGTATTTGGGTATGCGTAAATACTGAATGATGGTACTTATTATTCATTATTTAAGTATACACACAAATACAGAAAACAGAAAACCCAGGTGAAGAGGAGGAATAGTTTGAAAAAAAATTTCAACTTGTTCAAAACCCAAGTCATTTCCTCCTCAACACTAGAAACTGAACATACAAAGTCCACAAGTCTTTAAAAGTATACACCACGGAGAGCACTTCTAATATCAAAAACACAAAATTCATAATCTTACCCTCCAAGACTCTATCTACAAAATTTGAAAATAAATTAGTTATACCCATCTCTAGGATCTTAACAACCATTCAATCGGAGATATGTAAAGATCTATAAGAGACAGAATATAGATATAGGATGAAAAATACACCCAACACCACATAGATGCCGATATTTCGGAAATAAAATCTTGCAATGTAGAAAGAGTGAAATTGGCGAGACGTCTAGGAATCTGAAAGCTTGCATCTGCGAACATAAGAGAGACTTAAGTTGGGAGAATACCTCAAACTTTCTCGAAATACACAGGAACAAAACTGGACAGATTAATTTATAGTTGATTTGAAATCTGTATAGATGGTTTTCAAATTTGAAATCTTCATTTTTAAGTATTGCTTTGTTTCTATGTCCGCATTTCCATTTCCGCGGATGCCGATATGAGTAGTTCCCCAATAGAAGACAAGTTTTTTCATTGCATTTGTTTTCGCTGTATAGCATTTGTTCATGCTGAATGCTTTCTTTCGAATTTTGTTTTTTAGGCAGTGTATGTATGACGCTCCGAAGACAAAATGCACCTTGTGTCGTGTGCGGTAAACTTTACAATTTCAGAATATTGTCAGCATTCGATTTAGAGTGAGAAGTACGAATAAATTTCAAAACAGGATTAAAATTACTGAGAAAAACATGCACACAAGGTAAATAAACATTTATATGCCGAAATAATATTGTGTTAAAAGCAGCAAATATGCCTGAAAATATCCGAAATTATGGAAATGCTTCAGGTTGTCTCCTCAATGAAAAATGGAAGGTCGAAGAATATGTTGACTAGAACATTGCGTTGGTATCGATAAAGTTAAATTCAGATTTAATGAATCGAATAATGAAAGCAATTTATTTGAGAACTTTCAAAAGCCTGTCGATATTTGCTAATGTTTTAAAGTAAACAGTATTTTATATTCAGAAGGAAAAAGCAGTATATATGGTAGGAATTCTGTGCATTTAGCTTAGATTATTGTTTCTTTGATGGGAGAGAGAATTTTCTAATGGGGGTGTGGAATTTTACAGGTTCCTTAGAGAATTGGAACCGCAGAATTTGAGATTATTAAGTTTTATGCAAAGTACAATTTAACAATAACTTTTATGAGACAAAAATAGAAGAGACATTCTGAATTAAGCGGAAAAGTGTGCATGAGCAAAAAAAAACTGGTTTTAA
This sequence comes from Acanthosepion lycidas, assembly GCA_963932145.1. NCBI lineage: Eukaryota > Metazoa > Mollusca > Cephalopoda > Sepiida > Sepiidae > Acanthosepion > Acanthosepion lycidas. The sequence goes on from OZ010576.1 coordinate 135,553,507, forward strand.
ATTTCTGGGTTAGAATAACAGATAAATGAGGAAAGTGCGATCGACTTTTAAGTTAATCATTTTAATGAGTTTCAGAGCTTAATGAAAAACTGAAGATCATGTGTTTAGTCGATTGTTTGGATCTATGACTGTCAAAACGAAAGTGATTTAATCGAGAAATATCTATGATTTTCTTAGACATATTATTTCTAAGAAAGATAAAATGTGTCATTGTATTTTTAGGAGAAACAGTAACATTATATGTGTATATTAATTTAGGTTTATGTAGAAGATCTAAAACGTACAGAAATGTAAAATGTAAAATGTGTGTTTATATAAATGTCTGCTTCTATGTTTGTCTGGCATTGTGCACGTCTTGTAGAGATCATATTTCGCACGGGAAAACCGACGTATTTGATTCACAGCTCAAGTTACACTGTGGGGTTCAACCCGAGGCAATATTTTAAAAATAAATTTTCCTCGCAATGTAATTTTGCAGTATCTAAATTTGTTTTTTGCTTTTTTGCTTGTTTTTTTTTTTGGGGGGGGGGGGTACGTAATTTGCTTTCTTTCTTAATAATTAAGCTATTTTGTTATTTAATAATGATTTATTGAAAAATGTTAATGTTGCCTCCAAGCATCAGTTACGCTGAAAATAATTAAGGAACTGGCAAAAAAAAAAAAAAAAAAGATTCCAGTTAAGCATATCTGGAATTAGTTAAATAGAATGTAGATAAAAAGGAATTCAATTGACAAAAGTTAAGTAAGATTTAATCAGAGAAATATTTTCAGTGAAAATATCGTGTGTCGCAGAAATACTTCCCCTTTTTAAACTGTCACCAGTGTGATGCTAATGAATTTAGGCAGGTAGCAAAGGTGTCTTTATCTAGCTAATGTTTTATCCTTTATGTTATCATATACCATCATGGTTTGGACCGGTGCACACCCTTCGTTTGTTCTTGAAACTATTGTTATAGAGTGGTGAATCTGTAATTGCAAGACAGATATTTTTTCGTGTTCGTTTCATGTTACGTCGGAATGATGGTGATCTGGATGGGAAATCGAGACTGCTAATGGTTGAAAATATCAGGGGCATGGGTACCGAGCTTAAAAGAAATCCACCTCGAAGACCTTGAAGCACTCGAACTTCCGCACGATGGAAAACTTTAGAAATCTTCTGCAATAGTACATGGCGAATACCCCGTAATGAATAAAAACTGAAGCCCTTTGTTTAAACAACAGTGAGATATTTCTTTAATAGTAGTTGTTTTTTTTTGGGGGGGGGTTGATTTTTTTTTTTTTTTGTCAAACTTTGAAAAGTGGTAGGTATTTTCGTCGCACAGTGTAGAACAAATACGAAAGACGAATTCTCAAAAATAGAATCCCAAGAAATTTAAATTCAAAATATTGTGGAAAATTTTGTCTTAAATTACAATTGTCAAGTTGACTTATTATGCTTGAAAAATAGTTGCAAATTCTAGATTTGAGTTATAATTTAATAATTTACTAATGATACTAGCTATTAAGATAAGATGTCTTTGTGTTTTTGAGCAGATATATACGAACGAGGATCGCGGATTGCAATTAATGCCTTTAACAAGGCCATTAGTGCGAGGAAAATATAAGAGAAAACTCAGTCAGAATATTAACCATTTTGCTAATTCCTTTTTTCCGAGACGGTAAGCGCTAAGCTGTCTTGCATTTCCCAAGTAAAAAATCTATAACGGCAAAGACAAATAATTATAAAAGTTTTAAAATAATAGAGGATAGTGTCTTAAAGTTTATAATTAAATAAAGTTTTTAAGTGTAATAAAATTTAAAAAGCAACAAAGAAAACTGCAAAAGGAAGGAAGAAATCAAATGAGTTAAAAAATTAGTACAAAGACAATGCAATGAGGAAAAATTCATAGATTAATAAATAAAATAATAGAAAAAAAAACTTTTGTGAAACAAATGTTTTTTTTCAAGCGAACTTTAATTTAAAATTAAAGTTATTGATTGATTCCACGCAAGAAGGAAAGAAAATTAATTTGAAAAAATTTAAATAAACTTACGTGGATTTTATACATTTCTTTTTTTTTTTTTGTTTCTTTTTCTATTTCTTCCCTCTATGCTGTTTTCTTTCTTTCTTTTTATCTTTCTTTTATTTCTCTTTTTTTTTTCACCGCTTAGAGTTCTTGTTTAATGTCCTTCTTGTTTAATGTCCTTCTTGTTTCATCTCTTAATCTTTGCTACTCCAATCTCCATTCACCGACATGTTCTTTCGACACTGCGATGAATTATGTTTTTTGATTGCAATGTAATTTCTCATTAGTTTTCAGTCTGGTGACCAAGCAGGTAGCATTAAACATTTACGTCGGATGGTCGCGAGATTCTGCAGGCGGGAACTCCGAATTCTCATTCTTCGGGAAATTTGAAATAATCTAAATTTATTAGCGATGTGAAATTAATTATATGCCTTAGGTATTATCGATATACCGATGCAGGAAACGTGTTTGCCGGACGCTTGATTTGAAGTTCAATTTTGTACTGGTTAAGGAAACATTTGTTTTATCCAATTAGTTTCAGAATATGTAACTTAAATTATTATAATATTAATAATGTCGCAAAATACTTTATCCGAGATGGATGCCGTCATTGATGTTTTATAACCAAGATCGTCAAGGATTTGGGATGTTTCGACATCAGACTCACTTCCCCGGGTCACCCATCAGTGCTGATCATACCATGATTCCTATTTTCACAACTAGATAACACTTTATATATACATACGGTAAATGTAGAATTAATTTATAATATTCCATAGTACATACGGTAAATGTAGAATTAATTTATAATATTCCATAGTACATACGGTAAATGTAGAATTAATTTATAATATTCCATAGTACATACGGTAAATGTAGAATTAATTTATAATATTCCATAGTACATATATGAATATAAATTTTTTTATCAGTATTTTCACAAAAAAAGGCTCTATGTTAGACAAAAATATTTACATCTCTTACTATTAGGTTGGTGCAAAAATAATGTCGTTTTTTTCACATGTGTTACTATGTGAGAAAACGGCATTATTCTTGCACCAACCTAATAGAATAAAAAATCCAATAACTAAAAATACTATTCTTGAAAGAGTGCTCAAAACCGTATAAAGCTAATAATATTTATTCAAATTTATAGCACATGCATGCTATTAAATTGCTAAAAAATTTGCATTTTAGTTTCGACACATCTTTTGTCTTGTCAAGTGATGATGTCAAATGTTCAAAACCCAACCATAACCCCTCAATAGGAAGAACTTTGTTACGTAACGTACTATGACTAATAATAATACAAGTGTATGTTAATTTAAAATAACATGACAACATAATCTAGCATAAGTAGAATCAATTAGTGCAATAAAGTTAAGATTAGATTAAACTAGAAATCAATATAAAAATTAAATTTTAAGTTATCAGTTAAATTTAAAATGAAAAATTTCAAATATCAAATTCTACAGTTAACTGGGCAACAAGTTTAATATTATATCAAGAATATTCAGAAAGGAAACTGGGAGAAAAATATATTTTATTCTTCTTAGCGAAGTACCAATTTATCAGTTTATTTCGACTACACATCGCTACACATATTTGATACACTCGAAGCCAGAATTCAAATAATGATGTGGCTAGGGAAGGGAGTTTTCTAATGACGGGACAAGCACATACACATCAGAATACACAAAATCATATATATAAGCAAATATATGAGCACGCCAATAAAAAGATGTATATTCACACTGGAAGATGGAAATGGAAGAAGGAAAATTATTAAAAAAAAAAAAAAAAGAATAAAGAATAGAATAAGAAGAAAAAAGATGAAAAATGAAGACAAACGTAAATATAAAAAAAAACTTTAAAAGAAAATTAAAACCATATACAATCGCATAGAGATACAAATATACGGAAAATCAGACGCACTAAAATTCAAGCATAAATGCACTAATAAATCAATACAAACCAACCATCAATATTTTACATACACAAACCGACATATGGATAAAAAAGGATCATGTAAAATAACATATATATATATATATATATATATATATATATATATATATATATATATATATATATATATATATATATATATATATATGGGATGTATACATATACGTAGTTGAAATACACATATCGGGTCGTAGACAAAGCAAAGAAAAAAGACACGCACACACACACACACACATATATATATATATATATATATATATATATATATATATATATATATATATCGGAGATACTTTTTTCATCAGAGTCGAACTAAACTGATAAGTTGGTAATTCGCTAAGAACAATAAAGTATATTTTTCTCCTAGTTTCCTTTCTGAATAATCTTGAAACAATATTAACGTTGTTACTCGGTTAACTTTAGGATTTGACATTTGACATTTTACATTTAACTGTTAACTTTTGAACTCTTAAAACCGTTTATTTTTGGTTATTGGATTTTTTATTCCATGTGTACCAACTGTACCTGCACACACATACATACACACACACAAATATATATATATATATATATATATATATATATATATATATATATATATATATATATATATGTATATATATATATATATATATATATATATGTATATATATATATATATATATATATATATTTATATGTATATATGTATATATATATATATATATATATATATATATATATATATATATATATATATATATATATATATATATATGCGTGTGTGTGTGCGCGTGCTCACGCGCTGGTGCGTCTGTTACGTTATTAAATTCAATGTCAATATGGTTATACCATTCAGCGAGAAAGCAAATTTCTGTTACAGCAATTCTATCCAATGGGTACATTGAAAAATAATATAAAACCAATCTTGATAAAATATTTAAGTAAAATCTTTTCTTTACATATTCCTCTATTTTTATACTCCTCTATTTTAACGATCATATATTTACTAAAAACTTCTGCGAAAAATGTAACGTGTAAATTACTGTTTTTTTGTTGTTTTTTTTTTTGTTGTTTTGTTTTTATCATATTGTCTAACACTCAGTAACACCTTGTATCCTATTAACATCATTGCTTTGTTTGGTGTGAAATGATTAAAAAGAACAGATTTTGTCAGGTGTTCTACATTTTCGGCTTGAACCTTACACAGGATCATCTTTGTGCTCCTAAGTACTCTTTGTTTGTACATTGTGTTCTATTTTTCATCTTTTTTAATGATAGACCACAATTTTTTTATTGGATTACTATCTCGAGAGATATGTGCTCATTCCATTAATTTGTTGTCTTTGAAACATTTTTGGCAAAGTGAGCAATAGATAGCATTGCAGAATATGAAGAAATATTGTCTTCCGTAAATAGACTCTAATATCAACTCTGTTACCCTTTGTAGCACTCGACTCATCCATTTTAAAGTGTAGGCGATCATTACTCTTCCTCTCAGTCCTTGTCCATTTATGCTGGGGACTCGCTGATTTCCTGCGTTCCTCTTAACTTCAAATCCTCTTCTCTCATTATGTGTTCCGATAAATGTTACGATTGTTCTCACGGATAAAAATATCATCACTACACTCTGATAATTGCCTAGTTATAAAGCTTAAATAACTTAGATGAAAAGATGTATTCTCTTCTTGCGCTTATTCCTGTTTTTCTGTACTTGTTTTTAGGCAGGTGGTTTGTTGCCAGTATATATACATAGTAGTGGTTGTCAACTCACAAAGCGAGTATGTCCAGTCCCTCAGTTAAACTCCCCAATAACACTGCATTCATTTTTTATGTGAACGACAGTGGCTCATAAATCCTTCTATCGATCTGCATTTCTTGTACCATATATGGTATTTCAAATCCTCTACAAGAGGTGAAAGTTGACTTTGACCATCATCACTTCCAATGTGTTTTTTTTTATATGCCTTGTCATGCCCGACCTGGACTTGCACACTCTAGTACAGGTCGGGCAGTGAAAGCTTGCCATAACGAAATCGTTATATGCAATAAATTGTTGGTGCTGGTGTGACTTCTGGTGAATTTTCAGACCTCCCCTGGACAGATATATCTGAATGCATAGAAAACATGGCCAGATTGGCACATCATGGCAATTCAGGAATCATTTCCGAAACCCCTCTCTTCATCCTGCATATTTGTTGTGATGCCTCATGGAAGATCTTGACGCCATCTGCAATACCAGCTCTCCAAGTAACCAGGTCTTCAGCTAGAGTCTCCCAGTTATCCAGACCAATATTGCACTTGTACAGTGACTCTTTAAGGCAATCTTTGTAATGAAGTTTTGGCATGTGCTACAGTCTTTTCCCATTTCCAATTCTCCAAACATTTATTGTTTTGGCATTCTATCATTTGCCATACGAATAAAATGTCCTGTCCATTGCAATCTGTATTTGTGTATAATTGCTTCCACAGAGAGTAAATTGGCCCTTTGTAGAACAACAGTATCAGGAGTATGAGACATCAAGTGGATTTCAAACAGAGACCAAAGGCATCGTTGAAGTAAACAATATCTTCAGATATCTGCGACAGATTACCCATGGTTCACATGAATATAGCAGAAATGACATAACTTAGGCATTATATATTTTAATTTTTGTCTGCATTTTTATGCTCTTCTGACTCCACTCACGGAACTTGACTGTTGCAAATACATCGGATGCCTTCTTATTCCGTAAAGTTATCTCATCATCAAGGGAGCAGTGGCGGTTGAGGTTGCTCCCAATGTATACTACTAGAGGTCGACAATTATACTGAATTCATCGGGCTGTTTGATACATCACGACTGTCTTGTCAAGGTTGATGAACATTCCAAAAGCCTTACATGACCCTGATAGTTGGTCCATAAACTCCTTTACGTTCTGTGTGCGTGTGTTCGACCACGTCACAGTCATCCACATAGAGAAGGTTGCACCCTAAAATAAAAAAAGACTTTTGTCTTTACTATAAAAGCTTGCCAGTTGACCCGTGATTTATCATAATTTAATCATGGCAATCCCCGAACGCATCAAGCAGTACAATTGCAAAATAGATAGAACATATTGTAGGAGCCAGAATATCTTCCTGCTTGACTACATTTTCAACGTTGGTGGGCATACCACCAAAACTGACGCAGGTTTCCATACCGTCATGGAAGGACCTCAGAATCTTGAGAAAGTGGCGGGACAGCCAAATTTTAATCTTAATAGCAGAACAGAGGCTAAGATTTTAACTGCCAAAGAGTGTAATCCCTGTATAATTACCACATAATTCCTGGACGCCTTTACCCTTATATACAGGTATCATTGTTGCATTCCTCAAATCTTTTGGTACTTCTCCATCTATCTAAATCTTTGCAATCAGATCATGCATAAGTTGACTTAAATGTGTTCCACTGTAACAGAATATTTCAGCAGGGAGGGCGTCAACCCCAACACCTCTGTACATGTTGAGTCCCACCATGACAAGCAGAACCAAGTTTTATAACTATGGGTCTTTGGGGTATTTTCTCGAGAACCTCAGTGTCCACAATTGAAGGCTTATTCAGTAGCCCATCAAAGTGTTTCTTCCGTCTCTTGTTCATGCCATCCATGACTGTTAGGAGATTATTGCCGTCCTGTCTCCTGGGAGGAGCAATGTTGGTGGATCTAGGGTCACATACTTCAAGTAGTAGATCTGCTTGGTATTATTTGAATTTGCTGCAGCTCTGACCACCATTTTTCCTGTATAGTTCGAAGAGCACGTTGAGCTTCTGTTTTTTTGCAGCTTTAAATTCCTTGCACAGTTTACTGTGTTGTTCTTTGGACAGATCTTTTTGAAACATCGAACTTCGTATCTGATTCCTTCTTGCAATGATCTCCTTGATAGCATCATCATTTTCATCAAACTAGTCTCAATGTTTTGCTGGCATTTTACCCAGAACTTCCTCAGCCGCTTCACATATATTCTTCTTCAAAGTGTTCCATGAAGTTGTATCCTTGATTTAAGTAAATCGTTCGTTTAGTTATTTCTGTGATTCCAGGGAATGCTGCAACTCGATTTTTATTGTTGCCTTTATTCGTGATTATCAATGTTTCGTTATATACATGCATACATACATACTTATGAGGCTTGGCTGAAAAGTCTTCGGGCTAACCAAGAAAACCTCACAAAATATGACCAAATAAGGTTTATTTACAACATTGTCCCCTTTGTGGTTCACACTCTTCTTCCATCGGTGTTGCTGTGTGTGGACCCCACTGGTGAGGAAGCTTTCTTCCTGTTGGTTATGAACATCAGATTTGACTGGTTCCCAATTAAGTGTTTTTTTCATGTTAGACAACAGATGATAGTCAGATGCGACCTAATCAGAAGAATAGGGAGGAAGATCTACCAATCTAAAAGCAGTGTAACACACAACATCCATTGAAACCAATGAATTATGTACTGAAGAATTGTCCTGATGCAATAAGTTCCATTTCATCAGTTTCTCTGAGGTGGTGAGGCATAATTTCATAATTGCCTCAGCAAGATGACATAGTACTCTCCAATGATGGTGTCGTCTTTTTGAAGATAAACAGTACCTTCTGCATCCCAACAAACTGAAACCAGTACCTTCCTTGTAGTTGAAAGAATTTTGGCCATTTTTGGAGCAGGTGAGGATGGTTGTTCCCACGGCATGGATTGGCACATTGCCTCTGGGTCAAATTGATGAATTCAACACTGGTGTATTCTGGTGTTAGGTAACATTCACGAAAACCAGCTGGATCTGTCGCAATGTCTAAGTTCCCTGTGATGTGATCGACCTGGTGCAGTTTTGAGCAGCTGTCAAGACGTAGCAGTCACCGAGCAGATATTTTCGTCATGTCTAATTCTTGTGGAGAATATACTCATCTCTCTCACGGGATATGCTAATAGCATTGGTTATTTGATTTATAATCAATCGACTGTCATCTGTTACCATGTTGTAAACACGATCAATGCTTTCCCCGGCGATGGCAGTTGCGGGACTTTCTAACCTTGAGTAATTATCAAAATTCTACCTTCCCCTTCTAAATTCAACTATCTCTTTTATACTGATGATGAAGATGGTGCATCAGCCACAATTGTAGCAACCATGTCAACATGAATATCCTTGGGTGTTAAACTATTTTCTGCAGGTACTTGATAACATCACAACGCTAAATTTTGTCCATTTTGAAGAATGATCGCAACTAGTCGGTTTTGAAGTCTCTTTGAACAGACAGATATCAGTTTCCCTGGAAAGAAACAATTCATTTGTTAATAAGAGTTGAATTTAATGCAAGCAAGATTTAACTGCTCTAGGATGACATCTTCATAATCAGTCTATGAGCTTTTCAACCCCAGTACACACACACACACACAATAACACACACACAGGCACACACATATGTATATGAAGAAATATACTCTTAAGGTGTGCTATATTTATGGGATAATGTGCTCAGACATTACCTTATCATTCACTAACTACGAAAAAACCGACAGCCTCCCCCACCCCGCAATTTATGCAATCCCCTTTTTTACTTTAATATCTTCCTGTGAAAGAATTTCTGGTACAGCTCGATATTCCTAATAGCTTAACCGAATCTTATTGGTATAAATGGATGGCATACATACATATATATATATATATATATATATATATATATATATATATATATATATATATATATATATATATATATATATATATATGTTTGTGTGTGTGTGTATGTGTAAATATAGGTATATGTGTAAGATGGTATATAGTTATGTATCCGTGATGTACAGTTACGTTATATCGCCGCTCGATCACATGTTCCGTGGTGGAACTCATCTGTGTTTCTCTTTTACCAGCCCTATGAGTAAAAGAGAAACTCGGATGAGTTCCCCCACAGAATATGTGATCGAGCACCGGTATATCAAGTCTGATACGCTACCTCTTTGTCAGCGAGGCTCGTTGGTATGACGTTTGCCTGATAACGTAATTCTCCGGGTTTCAATTCTTAGTAGCGGATGCGCACTGCTGATGAGTTCCAAATATACGACAAAACGCCCGTCATTCTGTTGAGATTTTTTCTAGACTCGATGAATTACTTAATTATAATTATATCAAATCCTGCTAATTTCTATCACTGATATATGTGTGTATATATATGTGTGTGTGTGAGGCATTTCTAAAATATTTATATATATTAAAGAAACAACATGATTAGTTATTGTATAGTTCTCGCCTGATTAACTAGAACTAATTTTACATTTAAAGTTATAAGCGCATGAATGACATCAATTATTGTGTGGATATTGTGAGATCGGTAGTTATAACTTTAAGCTGGTCGCATTTTTTAGCGCAGTGTATCTGATGCTTACTGAATAATTAACTAACTTTTCTTCACCAAAAATATTTTTTGTAGCGTTTGAGATTTCTTCTTTGTTGTTTGCAGTTTTCCTAGAATTTTATTTTTCATTAAGCGTATTATGTAAAGAACAGAATGAACGTTAATTGAAAGTCACAAGAGCTGAGAAGTAATCACATTCCTGCAATTTCTACTGAATATTGTAGAAAGTAAAAACCAAGCTATAACATCTTATAAATTTGTTTTCTATTTTCTGCAAACGTTTCATTGATTTTAACTTTATTTAATCTGAATAACCACTGAATATGTTCATCATTGTATTGATTCACTTCAACTAAAGACATGATTGCTATAAAACTCAACTTTTCAAACAGACTGTGGAATAACATTCAGAAGGAAATCTCATGTTGGGAACTTCTCAAAACACTTTTGACACCTTTTATCATTCATATAACATTCTCCATATACCGTGAGAAAAATACGTAAGTCATATTTTCACCTTTCTTAAAATAAAGAAAGACATTATGTCGAAATTGTCATATATTTTATATCATCATCAATGTTAGTGCCAATAAAAATATACCCATTTTTACCATTAATAAACAGAACAAGAACTTGTTAACCCTGGGATGACCCATGCCCTTTATGCCTACATGAAATACTACACATTATTAAGTTTCTAAAAAAACAAAAATTTGTTAAATCAAAGATATGAGATAACATTTTTTGCCGACACCAAAAAATATTCGCCTTAAATAATTAGATTAAAAAATTAAAATTTCAAAATCAATAAACAAGTTCAATTAAATAAATAGTTTTAAAGACTGAACCCAATCATAAGCTAAAAAACCCTATCAGAAGTCGTCAACAAAAAAACAAACTAGTTCAATACGACGTATTTATATACAAACAACCCTTTTAGAAAAAATCTTTATGTATACAAATACAAATTTAACGGCGTAGCAAAAGTTCTAAAAACATTCTCTCGTTGAAAATGACCAGACGATATGCGTTGAACGGATGTCATTACTCGTTTGAAAAAAAGGCACCTCAACCCTACCTTGTCTTAACCTCTTATCGAAAGTAACTAATATGTGATACAACAGTTGTCAGTGAAAATGAATACCCTACCGCCCCTTATTAAAATGATTGGTTTCTCCATATCCATAGAAACCAATATTACGAATGTATATCCTCCGTAAATTGAAAAATTAGTTATTCCAAAATTCGCTTGAGGATGAAACAGAACTAGGTACTTTAATTTAATTTAATTTTTATACTTGAATTGGAAGATTTTAGTTTCTGTTTTAGAAACATGGTAATTCCTATGTAGCGATGGAATCATATTTTTAAAAGACATAATTATAATATATATATATATATATATATATATATATATATATATATGGTGAACCAAAAGAAGGTGGAGAGTAAATGAAAATTTTTATTTTGAGATTACTTACTAATACAATTAAATCTTTATAATCAATTATCACATATAAATTTAAATTTGATTTGTCTCTTTAATGGTTTCAGTATTTTGAGACTTACAGTACACTTTTTACAAAGATGCAACTTCTTTTCAGTGCATTTAAAATTGCACTTCGTCTGGTGAGAACCAAAATGGTTATGAACAATTCTGTTTGTAAGCAAGCAGCATGTGAAACGTCACTTCGATTTTTCCATTTCTTTGAAAAGAAATGCATAAATGCAAGAAGAGTGACGGAGTGAAACAATAGTGTTTGTTGATAGCAGTTTAGTGAAGGATGGTTGAGGTGTTAAAGTAATGGCTAGATCTGAAAAGAATATTTTCGATAACAACGGTCAAGGGATTAGGCACAACATTTCTAAGCGTTCTAAGAGTGAGCAGTGGGGGAGGAAAGGTAAGAATAGGAGATATTAATATGATGAAAGAGGAAGGAGGGAAAATTGCATTTTTGTAGTGAGTAAAATGTTTTTCTCTTTTGAATTAATGCTGTGAACGTTAGAATTTATATATAATCTTTTTCGTTCTCATCACATTCAAATATATATATATATATATATATATATATATCACCAAATATAGGATAGTTGTATAAGGAATAAATTCCAATAACCAAAAAATACTATTCTTAAAAGTGTGCTCAGTACAGAGTAGAGCAAATATAATTATTTATTCGAAAATTATAGCATAAATATGTTATAAAATCACTACAAAAATAGCCATTTTGGTTCAACACTTCTTATGTCTTATCAAGTCATGTTGTTGAATCACGTTTTAATCCTATCTAAGCTTTCAGCTTACATAAGCCATTATAAAAGATGACAATTACATTTCAATATATTAAACAATACATGGACAGAACAATAATGATAGTCTCTTTTTGTTGCATGAAAAATTTCACAGTTTGCAATAATTCTTCCCTCCTCCCCGTTAGTGATTTGCAAAATAACAAAATAGTTTGCAAATTCAAGTGCCCTTTGGGAGATTGTGGCTCCAATGGATGAAATAATATTTATGTTGGTCACACCACAAACTCCCTTTCACGACGCTTCACTCTACTTTTAAATGATTACTCTAACATTTTTAGGCATTTATAACAACATGCACAATTCCGGAAAACTACACTTAAACATGAAAGCCATAAACAAAAACTCAAAACTCTTGATGCTATATACATAAAACAGTTGAAACCTTACCTGAAGAAAATAAACTATGAAATCTCCACAAATATTCTTAAATGCGTATAATTGATAACAGAAACCAACAGCTTCACATACTTAATACTAATCGTTTTCACTCTCGCTTGGTCATGTGTGACGTCACGAGCTGCGATGCGATTTTCGCTTCCGTGTCTCGTATACACGAGTTTGTCGTTGCTTTGAAATTTTTCATGTAACAAAAAACAGACTATCATTATTGTTTTGTCCGTGTATTGTTTAATATATTGAAATGTAATTGTAATCTTTGATAATGGCTTATGTAAGCCGAAAGTTTAGATTGGATTTAAACATGTATCAATATGGTGATTTCCTTTCGTCTTTCAATGATAATTTTATTAAGCTTATCAGACAATATGAAAGGATCTTACTTAAAATAGACAAAACTTGTCTATATTATTTAATGAAACATGCTTCAACATATATATATATATATATATATATATATATATATATATATATATATATATATTGGTTCTAATTTTTGACATTAGACTTTAGTGAACTTTTCTTAAATTATTTTCTCGTGTTACAAGTTCTGCGATATCAATTCATCCTTATAGGAAGTATCATAACGTGTCAAAATATGACATAGAATATATCTCTCTGTCAATGCCATATCAAACAGATCTCCGCTTTTGAATTTTCATCTGTCAATCACTACAACTTCCGGGTTGTTTCATTCTTTATGCTTTAATCTTCCAAGACCCAACTAATATTTCTCGCTTTCTTCAGTCGTTTTCCTTGCCTCCCATTTTACGCCTTGTAGTCAGTGTGCTGCCATTATCAAACTTCTGACATGCGATATTATTTACTTAATAAGTACATAGAAATCTTTTCGCTACTTGCCCTAATGACATTCAAGCAGTATTTTTATAAAAAATATTCGGAAATTCGGAATCGTCTCAGAGATCCTGACAATCATTTGGTGTGGTTTGATTTGTTTTATGGCACATCAACCTCAATGGGTTATTTGATGCCGGCAAGATTTTTATTACTGGTAAGAATTTTCCAAAAATATATTACTGCTAACAATGTATTGCTGGTAATAATTTTTTTTCTTCAAAAATTCATTGCTGGTAATCATTTTTGCAAAAATATATTGCTGGTATTAAAACCTGTTTTTACACTTTCATAGTGGTTTCAACTTAGTTTGGGGGTTAACTATTTTCCCATAGATTGTACTCTAACAACTGCTGCCACCCAGGTCAAGATAGACCTGGAAACACCGGCAATTAAAAGGTGCTTCCACTCCTCAGAGGTTTTATTGTTGGTTGTAGTTTATCGTCATACCCATGGTGGGATACATTTGGATTCTGTATAATGACTGAAGAATATCAAAAGCTGGAACATTTTTCTGAAGATACAAGGAATACTTTACAAATCTCATTCAGATTAATTATTAATTAAACAAGAATGAATAAATATAAAATTAAGCATGATTTGGTTCATATCTTTGATACAGTGAGAGAGAGAAAGAAAGAAAAAGAGAGAGGTGAAAGAGAGAGAAAGGGAGTGAGAGAGATAAAGAAAGAGAGAGAGAATAAGAGAGAGAGAGAGATGAAAAAGAGTGAGAGATGAAAGATAGTAGAGATGAAAGAGAGAGAGAGATGACAGAGATATAGAATGCATTTTCTTGACTTCATTTTTCATTTAATATTTTATGATATCGATGTCGGCTAATATTGGCTTCATCATTCTAATCTTGGAATAAAATGTTGGCCTTGAATAAGACGATATGTTGTACCTCATGGTACGCAGATTACTGTATAATGTAGCAATGTTGGCCAACAATATGGCTATCAGCTCAACGGTGAGATTTGATTATTCTATGACAGTTTATTGCTGAATGTCTCCGGGTAATATTCCACATACTAATTTACAATGAGGTGTGGTGGGAAAATATTTGAATTAATTCATACCTTTTTAAACAGAACAGATTTGTGAAATATCGAGTGTGGTAAACACTCACCAAGATGTCACATTACGAATTGTAATTAAATTAAATTTAGTTGCATTTATTTCGGACTTATTTAAAATACTGCTTTCCCAGAATAATTTCATAATAATTTAATTTGTAACTGTAACTGCCTTAAAATCGTTTGAGTAATTCAATCTGATAATTCAAGTAACGTAGTAAAAACTTTTCCTCTACATTTCTGTTTGTATATATATATATATATATATATATATATATATATATATATATGTGTGTGTGTGTGTGTGTGTGTGTGTGTGTGTGTGTGTGTATTGACACACACGCACCCGGATACACCCTTGTGCAAATTAATTGAAACAACTCCTTTAGTTGCCTTTCATTCACCATTCGGTCATTTTTAGACCCACTGGTGTGTCAGGCTGTAATCAAATTCTATTTTTTTGCAGATTAGGTCATTTTCAGGAATGTGCAGCAATATGTATCTATTGTCAGGATGTATGAGGAAATATGTTTGGCCTTGAAAAGTACTGCGATATCCGTGATTACATCAGATTTTTATCACACCCAGACACTACTGTCTTCACTGTCGATGAGTTGTCCTAGGCCATTATCTGCGATGGACGTTAATTCAAGGAAGCGTACGAAAACTGTAACGCTGTACGAACACACTAGCAAGTCTTACCATTGAGCAAATCAAAGTACTATAGACTGGCCCAGAAAGTCTCCTGCTTTAAATCCAGTTGATTATTTGTGGTCAATCTGCAAAGAACGATTTAGTGGAATGGACATACGACGTACTAACACGTGCACTGGGTCATATTTCGTTGGGAAAATACGGAAAATAGTAAAAATAACGGAATTATTCGTTTTGTTTCAATTAATTTGTACAAGGGTGTATAAGATGTAAGTATTTATGTAGAGTGAAAGAAATCGAGAAAGCTTTATTATGGAGAGAGGTCAATAAAAGAACAAGATTCACGGAGACAGAAAATATTGACTGAAGTTGCAATTAAATGTTTTGAGATCGTAGTTGACAGGAAAGAAAGAAACCAGAAAGGAGTTCTATAAGCGAGAATTGCGAATTGAACGAAATCGAAAGAAAAAAGTTGAATTTATCGACTTTTGATCAGCTTTATCATTTATTGATTTAGAAAAAATATCGATTTTTTTACGCAAAGAACCTATCTCTTACATTCTACAATGTATTGCCAAGTTTGGTCAAAATCGGTTGGATGGATCTCGAGTGAAAAGGTATCATACAGACACACACGCATACACACGCATACACACACACACACGGAGGCATTCTCTGTTTTATATATATATACACACACACATATATATATATATATATATATATATATATATATATATATATATATATATATATATATATATATATATATATATATGTCTTCCATTTTCTTACACTCGTCGTTTACATGTGTAAAATATTTTTGCCACTGCATTTAGTCTAAATATGCTTAGTGTCTGCATTATTTGGGCACCACGATGCGATTTTAAATTGCTGCTGTTGCAACAAACGTCAGCATTGAGAATATTAGTAACTTGGAGATGTGACTTTGGTATCAACAAAAAATAAGAATATTCTTTCAGTAGTAAATCCGAGACGAAAATTAACCTCGTGTAAATGCACAGTAAAATCAATGAAAAGTGGATATTTTACAACGATATAAAAAGAAACTTCTTGGATGATGCGAAATGAACAACCACTAATATTCTCAAATGACAGTTTTCTTTCCTAGAAGTTGAGAATAGGATGCAATTAGAAGTTAGGAAGTGAATCGTCTACTGTGAATTCTTTCAAGAGAAGAAAACGATTGATACAAAAAGTGTGCTGATTCTAAATAGACTAAATCTGCATAGATTTGGAAACAGCATCAAAAAATTAAAACCATCTGAAATTATTTAAAAGAAAGCTCGTAATATTCTATGAGATTAACTATTATCTTTCAGGTGCCCAGGCAAAAATTATTAGAGTTTGAACGGTACTGACCATCTTTTTTCCCATCTTTTCCTTTCGTATAAAGTCTGAGAACTTTTTTTCTATAATTTCCTGTTATGAAGAGTATAAATATTATTAATTGATGCGGGTTGTAAAATTATTAACTTTATTTCTTTGGTTGTACATTATCAAAAACATGGAAAAGTAATGGAATCTCTAATAATAAAAAAGGAAAAACCAACATTCACTAACATTAACTACGAACTCGGCCACAATGGGCTAACCGTGCTTGGAAAATAAAACATTTCTGTAACTTCAAAACTTCTGTGATAATGGATTCGGATTGAGGAATCAGAGAGCCGAGTTCGAATTCTAGTTAAATCCATTACATTCACTTACGTTCTAATAATCTTGGGAAAGGTATGAAACATCTTCTCCCAAAAGCTATGGGTAAATAGCAGGACAGACCGGGTTTTATAGCCTTGGATGGCAACTAGTTTACCGCAGAAAGAAATGGCGACTTACTGCGGAAATAATCTGCCTCGTCAGTCATATATCGAAAGATACATGATCGCCTAACATGGCACATAACTGACTGACTGATATAGGTCACATACATCATGGAAAAGATACCTCATTTTTTTTATTCATACGCCACTGCGTTTAGCAAAAAACCGCGAAAAATCGATTTCAGTACAATTTGATTTCAATACAAATTTTAACTAAAACTCAATTTTCAAGCAATTTAATACAAATTGTAGCCAAAAATAAGTTGATTTTTTAAGAGTCATTTAAATTGATAGTCCACCCATATAGTGAAAACCCGCGTAAATAGCGAAAAATGGCGATTTTTACTGGTTTCTTTCTTATTTTTCATTAAACTTAATACTTGCTTTATAAATATATCCTCTTTTGCATCACTGGTAACACACTGACAAATTGAATTTCAATAAATACAGACTACTTCTGTTATATCAGTAACTGCATTAATGCAAAATGTTTTAAATGAAAGTACTTTAAAGTAATTGAAGAAGATAGACTCTGTTACATCTAAACTTGATGCTGTTTTTGCTCCATTTTAATTAAACGCTTTTTCTGATCGACCATCTTGGTATGGCTGTTAGTAACTGAATAAAAAAAATAGAAAATACACTAGTACACATGCAAAACAAAGAATACATTGTGTGTGTGATGCACATGCGTGTGTGTCTGTGTGTCACTGAGGGGAAAATATTCCCGTGCTCGAGAACAAGTTCGTGGGGATGTGGTCACTACAGCATGCGGGACGTAAAAGAGAGAGATGAAGATATGAACTGAGCCATGTATTATAGGTTCATAACACTACCCTCTAACGACTTCTCACCGAAACTGGCAAAGCTATGTGTGGATAACCGACAATGTAAATGATATTCAGAGCATGATTTGAACATTTGATTGAGTTATCACTGCTGAATGCAGTATAAAGTTAATACTTATGTAATGAATTCCTTTGATCTATGTTCATCACAACTTTTCGCTCCGACAGTTGAGAAATCACTCAGTGAGAAATCCTGTTCATGAAACTATTAACAGATGGAACCCAAGATAAACTAACCTATTTGCTATTATTTCCAATGGTGATGCATAATCTTCCTGCTCCTCAGATGTGAATCTTACCATACGTTAAACTAAATCAACTAGTATATCTGCCAGTTCACTAGTAATCTCTCTACGTAATATTTATATAACATATTCTTCAATATGTTTGAGATGGACTCTGATATTTAAATCAGGGGAAGTATTAAAATTGTCTTGTTCCAGATAAATTTATATTATATAATCTTCCTGTTCACATTTCTGGAAGTGCATTCATATGCATGTAAAATACATGATACTGGAATGTACACTGATCTCAGAACAAATTCAGATATAACTCGCTGTCTTTTTTCTTGATTCTAAACACAGAACTCTATTTTGGAAAAATGTCAGGGTCTTTCTTTGACCAAAATTAATGTCGGCGTCACTAAACATTTGTATTCCACGCCGATCGTCGACTCCGAGGCTCGCCTTGTCCAACGATAATTTCATTAACGCTCTTGTGTTCAACCGATGGAGATGATATTCTGTCCGATGGGTAAGGCCAGCTGTTGCCAAGTGGTCTTAGTTAAAGTCCTCTTTGCATCAACCTTTTGCGAATGTGAAAAGAATGAGTTGTGTTATACTATTCAATGTGAAACGTTTAAAATACCATAGCCACGGTATTCAAGTGCGTAGCTGAAACCGCGGATACTACCGAACCGTGTAACATTTTTCATATATATGCATGTGTGTATGTAGGGTAAATTTTAATTTAGATTTTAGGTTAAATAAATGAGTAACAACAATAACCAATAAAAAATAATTATACTATAGCAATATATCTTAATATATTTTATGTCTCTCCCTCAGCATACGATTTTCTATTTATTTATTACCCCTTTGAGTCCTGTCTACCATTTTACCGGTGGTAGGGAAAAATGACTTAATGTCCAGCTACCGGTTGAACGGTGGGTAAATACTTGCATCGTGTTTTGCTATTGGTTGTCATATTTGGGTAGACTGAGGCACAAAGAAATAATTCTGGTAATAAAGTGAAGGCATGCAATCATACTCTCTCCCTGCTAAGTATAATGCTTAGATTTTTTGGAACTATTTTTATACCTACCGTGAATACCAAATATTTGCGAATTTTGACTCAGGAGCTCAGGCAGAAGGATAAAATTTCTCAGGAATGCAGGGCTCTGATGTTTAAATACAAAATGTTTACCTTTCCAAATTAAAGTAGACACTTGATCATTACATATACGCTTTGCGACTATCATAAAAATCTTTTTTTTTTAATTATTTGTTTCTGAGTTGCGTCTTGGTCAACTGAAAGTGCGGAAAATGAAACCGAGAATAACGGGGAGGAGAATACTGTTCTTTATAACTTGAAGCAGAGTCATGAAGAGACTATTTTTTGTCACAGTTATATATTTTTTTATTATTATCTTCATCTCAACCCTACCTCATTGTATTGATTCGGCTTGTAATGAATGGCATCTGCTGATTATTTCATGTTTTCCTCATTTGCAAATTCCGTCATCATTTTTCAGTATTAGACGCAATACGAAAGATTTTAAATTTCTTCCAATTATTATTCGTATAAATAAGGCTGAAGGATGAATCGTTGGAAACTTTGTTGTAACAGCATAAACGTAAGCGATTTCAATTTCCATGGATTTTACAAGTTGATGAATAATCAGATTTTAATATTAAGGAAAGCGATCATATAAAAATGTAACAAGACACGAAATAATTCTAAATTTATTATAAGCTGTTACCCATTTAAACTAAAAAAGAATACAGTTTTAAAGAAAGGACATAATTTTGAAGAAAACGTAGAAATACGAACTTACTGTATGACGTAGCTACAAATGTGTGTTTCATTTTGGCTTCATTCTTGCAAAATTAATCATTACTTTACAATACTCTATCGTAATAATAGAATTTCAATGAATAGCAAACGTAAACTAGACAGTTTTCACACATTGTAGAACGAAAATAGTAATTTATGAGTTTGAACCGAGTAAAGAAGAGTTTCCCACTTTGGGTGATATCGCCAATCGGTGGGCGATTTCAACTGTTGGATGGGCGTTGAGTAACTGAACAGCAAATTGTGGGCGGGTGGAAATTTCGGTGGGCGATACAAGATTTGGAGTATTAAAAGGGTATTTCAACACATGACACCCGAAAAAAATAGAAAAATGAGATATGCAAGGAACTTGTATAAACAAAACAAATAAAAGAGGAAAACCAATCGCGAATAAATGGGTCACATTTCTAGATAAGATATAAATATCCCCACAAATATTTTGGTATTTTCTATATTTTTGAAAAAGTTCATTAACATTCAAACAGTTCTTCAGACGAAGTAACATTTAGTTTTATATAAATCATATAAGGGAAAACCAAGAACAAAAAAAAAAATATATTCGTCGAATTTTGATTAATTACTATATTGATTTAACTTTAGATTTATGAACCGAAATCTTTTAATTTTTATCAACAAAAGCAACGCTAAACCTAACAATAAAACCTTCACCATAAGACTAAATTACCTATATATATCTATCTATATATATATATATATATATATATATATACGCCACACACACACAGAAAAAATTATGGTTTGTGTGTGTGTAACAATTGAGGGGCAGTGTGCAATTTTTTTCTGCGTAACAATTGAGGGAAAGGGTCCAAAATAACGATGACCCGCCCACACAAATTCAAGTTACATTTGTTTTAGAAAAGAACATTAGTTAACTAAAAATTAGGAGAGACAGACACGAGTTACGGGCAACATTAGTCGTGTTGAATATTTGTTTTACGAATTTAACAGTATTTTATTTAATTTGTCGTTTCCAGGGAAATATTTAATAAAATCGTGCAGACGTAGTAGAAGACATAACATGTGGCTTTTTAAGGCCAATTAGGAAGAAATAAATAAAATGTTCTCACGAAAAAGTTTACAAAACTCCGGTCCCAAACATGAAACACACACCAAGGGCCAGGTAACTCTAGCCGCTTATCTTCAAGACCTCATTCACTCCACGCGCAAAAAGCTACCACGCTGACAAACTACAAAAAGATCGACCCACAATTAGGCGACATGGATTCTAATGCAATCATTACGT
The DNA here is from genome assembly GCA_963932145.1 of Acanthosepion lycidas. Classification (NCBI taxonomy): domain Eukaryota; kingdom Metazoa; phylum Mollusca; class Cephalopoda; order Sepiida; family Sepiidae; genus Acanthosepion; species Acanthosepion lycidas. The sequence goes on from OZ010576.1 coordinate 135,575,139, forward strand.
TTTTAATTTTTAACTGTCTTCGTATATGCAAATTATACGATGATATTTTTTCGCAAAAAGTGGGTTGGATGATACTGAGTTTGTATATATATATATATATATATATATATATATATATATATATATATATATATAATTTGGTTGTAAATATGTAACATTTATGACGATAATATACGGATATCTTTCCTTAGGTGTTTATAAATTGTACAGTGTTCAATAATTAACATTAACAACAAACTATTTTAAATTACAAAAGTTTACTTGGATTAATCGTAAATTATTTACAATACATATTCCTTCTTGTTGTCAATTTTGACGGCATTGCTAAGCAAGTATATACATATAGTTTTCAATGGTCAAGTTTGTTTACGTTTTTTCTTTAATACGTTAGTAACAGCAGCAGCAGTCGCCGCATTTTTACCTCCCTTTGGTATTTGTTATCAACAGGCTACTCAGTAGTATCTCTGTCCGCGGACAGAGACTCAACTCAGAAAAATACTGAGAGATGCCCTGTCCCGAGGAACAACTGCCCGCGGCATTACCAACGTCATTGCACTAGAGAATGGATCTGTAGTCATATCGATGCCAGCACAACCGACGGTTTCGGGGGCTGGGCAATTTTTATCCCTGGATCGTGTATACGGTCCCGGGTGTCCCACATTAAATCATACGTCGCCGTGAGTTTATGAACCACTAACACTTTGGAATACTTTTGAATATTTACTATACAGGTGGGAGCTGGAAAATTTTTCCATGTGAAAATCGACGATAATTGAACTACTGGATCGTTACGAAACCAGATCAGTAATTAGCAGAGATATAACATCTGATACAATATGGACTGATAAGTGGGACACATAACATTGGCGATCATGAATTTAAAGTCAGTTTTGATGCCCAGTTTCTCTACAGTCGTATTTACGATACACGGTGAGCTCATTATCTATTTGTCCATGTTTTCGAATGGCAGGAAATCCTGTGCAATTTCACTTTGGCTGGAGATAACCTCTGAAAACGTTTATGTTAAAAATTCTCATTTGTTCACAAAAATTGAAATTGACATAAATTTTTGTATCTAGAGCACTACAATAATATAATGCATTCAGAAATTTCTTTCAAGGACATATATTAAATAAAACAATATTGCTAAAACATATATAACAACAACCTTTTAAATTAAATATTATTAAATATTTTCTCCAAATATTGCTACTACTACGACTAATAATAATAATTAAACTGTTCGTAGAAAATTAAAATATGTATTTTTTACCTCATATGGAGTATAAAATAATTCAAGTACAACCAATGAAATAAAAATAATAATTTTAAAACAGACCTCAACTAATGATATTTATATCCGTCATAATAGGAAATCAAAGAGATTATACTGACAGACACATTTTATGAAAGGAAAATTTGGGAAGAAAGATGGACAGTATTGAGAATTGTATTAAATTAGGTAACTCCAAAGATTCGCGCCAATGGGGAACCATAAATTAGTATGAGAAATTCAACGGTTTTGAACAGGCTGAAAAGAGAATCTGTACTCTTTTTAGCATGGCTGTGATTATCACTAACCTGTCTGCCATGTCTTTCATCAGCTGTTTGCAAAATTCTTGCTCTTCTAAGCCTTGCAGCATCTGTTTCTTGCCTTCATAAAACTGATTGTCATCCTCCGCTGAAATTGATATTTTCTTCATTTTTGTATCTGCTTCTCTCCTTGATGAAGTTTCACTGTCATCTGCAGCTCTTGACCTTCTCTTCTTTGCAACATCTGCTTCTCTCTTTGATGGCACCTCTGCTGGTGTTTGAGATTCTCTTGATCTCATCTGTCTTGCAGTATTTATTTCTCTCCTGATTTTCTCTTTGGATATTTCAGATTCTCTTGGTCTTCTATGGTTTCCAGCATCTCCTTGTCTCCTAGCTTGTGCCTCCTTTGTATTTGATCTCCTCTTCTCTCCCTTTGCTCTAGGCTTTGGAATTTCTCATGGTATTTTGAAGAAACAACTTTGAATTCCTCAATTCACTCTATGGAAAAATCACTTTAACTCAGATTCGGGCTTTCAAATCCGATTTCGCCCAAAAGTCTAATTTCAGACAAAATTCTAATTCAGGCCAAAAACTGAATTCTTCAAATCACAAACGTCGTGGGATTTCAATTGAGTTGAGTTTTTTAAATCCCAAACTCTGTGGAACTTCAAACCCTCACGTCACGAAACCTCTCACTTTAACTCTGATTTCTTGGTATTTTGAAGAAATAAAATTGATTTCCTCTTTTCATAAAAATTTAGAGATATTTTAAACTGAATTAAAAACAAACATTTTTAAATTCACAAAGGTTTTGCGTTACTTTAAAGTCAATATAAATTAAAAACTAATTTTTTCAGTTATTTTAAAATTTGATTTTTTAACTATTCCCTCCTCATCCGGTCACAGATCCTAATATTGGATGTTTAAGCATTAGATGAAGGGTAAATTTTCAATCCTATCATCATTAGATTCCAAAAGTTATATGTCTTTATAGAGTAAGTGTGGCCCGAGGTAGAGGTGCTTCAGACACACCGACGGACTGACAGAATTTGACTTTTTTTTTGTTTTTAAATAAGGACAAGTCCTTGGAGAATTTCAACCATTAATTTGTTTGGGTTTTTTGTTAAACATTACCCCAAGTTACAGAAAATCTGCTCTGAATCGTAAAATAAAAAATGAATTAAAACTAAGAGATTATTTACTTACAAATGATTTTAATTGCCTTTATGAATAAAATAAGTTATGGACATTACTACCTGAAGAAAAAAAATCAATGAATTATGATTCTTACAAGAACTGTTTGCATAAAAAAAAAATTATTATAGCAGGAAACAAAAGTTTTAAATCTTTTAAAATTATGTACTAATTTCTACCGATTTGGTTGTATCATTATTAAATAAAAAAATAATCATAAATGAAAAAGCTTACTATAATTCAGTGACGCCCAATACTTTAAAAATAATTTTGATTGTTATTTTGTGTGCATAAATGTGCCGATTTTTGCAAATACGACAATTATACACGACATTATCTGAAAATAAGAGCGATAACTATAGTTCATTTACAGTTTATTAGTAATTTTCTAACGTTTTCTCAAAAGCGTCTTCGTAAATAAGCAAATTAAGCCAAAGTACATTCATTCAATAAAACATTAGATTATTTAGAAAATGTTCCTAATATTTTAAAATTAAAGTAGTTAAAAATATTTAAAAAGTCGTTCACGTTATATTCGTCAAGTTATTTTTACAGTTATTTACGCATTTTTTAAATTTGCCAAACTTACCGATAAATCTGTCAACACTTAATAAAAATACCCACCTTGTCAAAAAATGCTTTTCTGCGATATTTTAAACTAAAAGTAAATAATATTTGTGTTAATTCAGATTAATTAAACGTCAAATGATTTACTCTTTCTGAAATAAAATTTCATAAAAGTTTATGTTAGTTTTGAAAGATTTTTTGATAAAGAGAATTATGTCAATATGTCCGATATTAGCTACTTCAAAAAAAATATTTCCTATTAATTTAAATTATTCCATTCAATTTAAATTCAGTTTGAAAAGAATTTTGCTTATTGGAAATATTAAATTTACACGGTTAGCTTAGAATTAAAGGTGAAATGAAAGCTTCAAGAAAGTTTTTTTTTCATATTTAAAATGCATTTTAAACATTAGATATCGCTTTTTGCGTGTTTTCTTTTTTGTTGATATCTATATTAAGTCTTTAATGAAAATATTTGCAGATTACACTATGCTTTTTAACAAATTATGATTAGAGCAGAAGAACTTTACATCTGACAAGTGAACAAAAAAAATCTACAAAGTAAAACACCAAAGAATGTGTCAAAACAACTGTAATGAGATTTAAAAATATAAAAAGAATTTGACATCGAAATAATATGAAAATGATTGAACATTGGGAAATTACCGAGTTTTAAAGATTAAAAATTATCAATTCATGCTCCTCCTCTTTCCCCGCCCTTTGACTTTTATCTTTCTCCCTTCTTCATTCCAGTTTTAGTTGCATTTTCATACTTCTATCGTAATCGATAATATTCACAAGCAAAAAAAAGTTTATGCACAGATCTTTTCAAATGCTTACTTCCTGTTATTCGTCTTTGATGTAACATGAGAAAATATTAGCAATATTTATGCATTTCCATCTCTAACTGCCTCAACAAGTTTTTGCTAAATCTTCCCTCTGTTTTTTTTTTCTTTTCTCCTTCTGTTCATTTTCATACGGTTCTCTTTTCATTTTCACAAGCTTTCCTACTTCCTTCTTTTCATATTTCTCACCTTTCCTTACTGCTACCTCTCTCTTTCACTTACCAATTTCAGATCCATTTAATATTAAGTATTTATTTCAATACTAAAGCTTAACTGATTCCAGCTTAGATGGTACGAGGATAGAGCAGAAACTACACTTTGATCCTTGATAGAAAACTGTAACCGTCGTAAATACAAACAAGCAGTATCCTAATAAGAATTTGGCCCAAAATCCAGTTCAGATGGTTCTACATTAGAACAGATACGGTAGATCGATCCTTTATATAAAAGCCTAACAATCGTACATAAACAAATAGACTGATAGTAAGGATTCTCCATAATAATTGTTTAACTGAATCAGATTTAATGTTCGGTGTACTTCCAAAATATTATAATCAATTTACTAAAGCTTTGAAGGGAATCATTATTAATATTGAGATTTACAAATATCTTAAATCAAATATTTGAACTGCTTTTAACTTTTGTTTATTACATATATATTTTTCTATCATCCACATTTTTGCATTTCAGTGGAGCTCAGTTGACAGCAAGTATCCTCAATTCATCGCATGCATACAGCCGATGAAAAATCAATTTTAACTATCAACAGTACTTCTGGGTATGACGATAAACTATATCTGACAGTAATGCCTCTGATTGAGAGATTGGAGGTTTTGAGGAGTGTGGACCCACCTACTAATTACTATTGTTCTCAGGTCCATCCACACTAGGAGTGGTAGAACCTGTTAGGGTCCCAGGTATGGAAAAATAGTCAATTCTCCAAACAAAAAGAAAACACAATAAAGGTATAAAAATATTTTTTATAGTAAAATTACGAGTAATACTTATTTACAGTGGAATTACAAACAATACATTTTAGAGCAAAATGACCAATAATGCATTTTATCTGTAGTTCAAGCCATACAAATAAAAAAAAAATATTGAGATTAACCCATAGAGGTTGATATGTCCCTAACCAAAATCAACCAACACGAAAGATCTATTTAATGACATTAATCTATATAATATCCTCCAATTTCTTAATGAAAGTCAACTGTATTCCAAAATATAACTTCACATCTATACACAACAGATTTTGCAAGTATAGATTTTCATTTGACTCGATCACAATGACATTTCCTAGTAAGCAAACATTATTTTCAAGAAAAATCGCAAGGAAAATTTCTGATAAATAATATAAAATTAATTAATCTTTCGTTATTTTTTTAACATTTCTGGTAAAATGGAATTAATTTGCAAACAAATTTAATTTAATTTGCGAAGCTATTTTCAAGGGTGTTTTTTTTTCTCTGGTGTTATTTTTTTGCCTCATGCTTTGACTGTAATATCGTAAATTCTGTTTGTGTTGTTTTTTGAAAAAGGAACGTTTATTCCATGTTCTCACGTGCCGTGCACAACTGTAATTCGTGTGAGCTTTTTTTTTATTTAAAAACAAGCTTTCATCACTCCATTTCCACTATAGGATAATGTAAGTTTCAAGATAATATAGACTTCTTTGATATATAGAGCCTCATGAATAGCGAGATGTTTCTGATAATCTGATTTATAAAGAATTCTTGTGTTTTCGACCAGAATTTTCCTTAATGGCTCTTGTAAATTATGGATTAATAAATGTTTTTCTTTATGGTACTGTTGTCAGATAAATGACACGTAAGTTGTCTACTCAAGGATTTGATAGTATGTGCGATATACATAATTGATTTGTGACAAGAAATGCAATCTTGTACTGAGCAATGAAATTGATAAACTATATTGGTCATTCCTAGTTTAGATTTGATGGGGTAATATCGATTCGTGTCCACAAGGTTTGCGTTTTTTCATTTCCTGTATTATATTATAAATTTTACATGTTCTTCGAAATTACGGAAGAAATATGGCGTTTATTAATTCTTCGTATATCGAATTTGTCCTGTTTATAATTATTGTGAATCTGCTTACAATAAAATATGTTGATGTTTTTTTTGTTGTTTTTTTTTTGTTTTTATATTTGTGTGTGTGGTATTTTTATTACTGGTGTCATGTACTTTTGTAAGAATAATTTTATTTGTTTATCAATGATGCAATTTCCGAAGAGTTGCTGGTCAAATTTTAAAATCGTAAACTGAGACCAAGACAAGCAGACCGGAAGAAAAAAGACCTAAGCACATTTTTTAAGAACCGTAAACTAAATATTAAGAACAATACCAAAGCTAAAGTGGTCAATATCCTAGACTTTACAGTTGGCCTGAGTTAGTGATCTTACAAACCATACACTAAGTATTTATACAACCACAGGTTCGTCGACAGAAGATCCGACCACCATAAAAGGATACTTGACAATTTACACAAATCGGTACAATATAGGTTATCAAACAACTTCAATAACAAAGAAATATACGACGATAATAAAGCTAGTTATAACAAAGCTCTAGAACGCAGCAACCATCATGGGAAACTGGAGTATGTAGTATGCAGTAACAAAAAATATAAAATAAGCTAAAAAAAATATAAACGTAACATAATACGGTTCCACTCGCGAAACCACAGTAATGTCAAAACCAATGTAGGTAGAGTTTTCCTGAATTTAATTGACGAACACTTTGGTCATTCTCCACAACTAAAAAAAAAATTTTCAACAAAAATAACATTAAGGTAAGCTACAGCTGTACAAAAAACGTAGACAGTTATATATCCCAACATAACAATAATGTATTAAGCGAACTCCCAAACAAAACGCTAAAAAATAATCCTACTAAAATTCAATGCAATTGCCGTACAAACATAACCTGCCCATTATATGGCCAGTGCATGACTGAAGGCATAATATACAGAACTAAGATCAATTCAGACAATGATGTTAAATATTACTTGGTATACACCGAAAACAGCTGGAAATCACAAAATGACACTAAACATTATCAAATACAAAAAATTTACAACAGAATAAAAATAGATTTCTCGATAAAAAAACAAAACAATCATAAGAACCCAATCATTAGGTGGGAGATAATTAGAAATTAGAGCAAGACATCCGAGTCTAGTTGAGTTGTGATACAGTCTTTGACTGTAAGCGAGGTCTGTCGAACTCTTTGCGTCAGCAGAGAGGAACTCGGACGAAGCTTTGCCGAAGGGCAAGGTTTCGTCCGGGGAGGTAGACAGGGCCTGAACCCGTCTAGGCGGGTTCAAAGGCTATATTATTGGCCGAGCCCCCGGGCTCGGAGATACCCACATTAAATCGGCCTTGTGCCACATTCAATCCTCGTGGGTGGATCGATAAATACCGAGATAATTAGAAATTTCAGCCATACATTGGAAAGGGAGACAGATGTAAATTGTGTTTGATGAGAAGCTTATTCAATTAAAATACTTAAATAACCCTAACTTTCTGAACACGAGGTCCGAATTGATGTCTTCACGTATCCATAAATGCAAGCACCTGCTCAAACACATTGACCCTGATTAGAAGAGATTGCAAAATAAATTTTATTCATATTAATATGATATGCAACAACTATTAATATTCTTAGGACCCATCATTAATAACATTTTTTTATATATTTATACATACATACAATCCAATATGACTGTACTCAATTAATTTATAACGAGTGTATATATAATTTCACCTTTATAAGTACAAGGCTTGGTTTCAAACACATTAGTTATATACTCCCGACCCATTATTTTTTTATGTTTGCAGTCTTACCTTAAATTTCTACTTTGTGTTCTAGTTTAAGTTATTTGGTATATTTTATTTAAAAAAACGATAGTTATCCCCCTTGAAATATTTTTTTATTTTTTAATACAAATTTAAATGTAAATAATTCTTAAAGAAATTTTATTTTTATAATTCTTGGCCATTCGAACTTAAGAATTTGAATGATATAAATTATTAATAGTTAATTGTGACATTTTATCCAACAACAATTAAATAAACAAGTTTTAACAGACAATTTCGAATCGTCACAACTAGCACGCCAACTATATAACGGTCAGATTATCCGAAAAAAGTGGAGTTAATAAGACGAACCGGATAACTTTTGCTGACATGTCAATTCGTCTCACTACGGTAGGCTTCTTTATGTCTGAATGGAAAATAAACCTATGCGTAAGTGCGTTGGTCACTTTGAGGAAGAAGTAATAAAGAACTTTATTAAATATAACGTCCTGAAAATGCTTCGTTTTTATTGACGCCGATAAAATCTTCTTGGTATGAAATTTTCCCAATCTCTGTAGATGTCTGTTTTGTTTCTCTATTACTTCCTATACCACATTATGCCACTATTGCTTTCGCGATGATCCGCGATATTGTGTATTAGCCCGGCCTGACTTTGACCATGGCGAAGTGTGAGATCAGTGCATTATCAATACTTTTTCTTCTTGGTGAATCATTTCTTCTGATACAACTGGCATTTTTTTAGATTTATTTGACCTAATAAAGACGTTAAAGTCCTGCAATAGAAAAAAAAAGACTTTCTGTTTGTATTATCTGATAAGGTCATTTATTAGCCTTTCGTAATAAAAAAAAATACAAATTAATCTCCTTACACACAAGCTTTATCTTTCATTCCGACCTGAACACGCCTACCACATGGAGGTGAAAAACATTTTCTGTACAAGCTTTCCAGTTGGTATTATATCCGCAAATACACCACCTCATATATGTGTGTGGGCACGGGCTAGTCGGTATGGGTGTGTGTCCAGCGCAATGATTTCGACATCATTTCATGAAAAACGGGATATCCCAATCGGAAACAGAGTTTTATTTAGGTTGCTTGATATTTCTCCTGCAACATTGGTTTCACACAAAAAGTGCAAAAACTGTGAAAATATTGGTCATTCGTACTACTTAAAATAAAAATGTCAATAAATTCCTAATTTGTGTATCAGATTTTCTTCAAACATGTCGCAAAACATTTGCCATCATGCAAGAAATAAGATAATGTAATTTCAATCTGCTCGCTTCCCCGCGTATAAAGAAAAACCAGGAGAAAGTGTTCAAAAAGCCTGTTTTTCGGCAATAATTCTGGTTTTTCTTCTGATGCTTTCCAATTTTGCCATGTAAATCTCATATAATACACAACATGTCTTCGTAAATATTTGGTTTGGATCATTTCAATAGAAGTGGACGAAATCTGCGACAAACTAGGTCCAAAATCGGCTTTTTGAATTTACCAAATAGTTTCTTCATATGATTCATCCTAAATTCGCATTCGAATTTTGATGCAACGATTGCTTAAGAAAGATTATTGAAATATTGAAAAGGAATTGTTTTCTTAAACCCAACTTTACAGTAAATGTGCTAGGGTCCGTTCATGCATTTTCATTTGCAGTTGAATCAAACTCCGACGCTCCATCACGGTTTTTTTGTTTGATTATTAGATTTGTGAACAATGCCATACTATTTGAAATTTATTTCACTTATAGGAAATTTACTGAATATATAAAACATTAAAACAATTTAACCACGAGAAACGACCACAGAAAGTTTTTTCCATGAAATTCCTTATTAAGAGCAACCAAACACTTGTGAAGGGCATAACGAAAAAAAGATGCAGGGATGTAGCTGAGTATACCAACGCATAATGCATGCAAGCAGTGACGCAGGTAGACATCACTAGACAGGTATGCGCGTGTACAGGGGGGCGGTTATTCAACTGCAGATATGTACCCTCGGGCAACGCCAGTTTGTCGGCTAGTATACATATATATATAAATATATATATATATATATATATATATATATATATATATATATATATATATAGCCCCCTACAAAAGTATTGTAACGCTAAGGAGTATTCCTTTGATTTTTTTCTGAAGACATTAACGTTTAAGATCAAAAGATGTATATGAGACAAGAGTTCAGAATATCAGTTTTTATTTCTTGGCATTTATATTTAGATGTGTTAAACAGCATAGAACATACCAACTTTTGTATTTATCAAATCACTCCATCTTTAGGTGAACAGAAATAAAGGAACAGACAGTCGTAAAGCAAATAACATTTAACCCTTGAATGCAATAAATGCATCCCGCATGCGACCCCCTGACATCAACAAACTGTTGCATTCTTTATTTGTATTACTTTTTCACACATTTTATTCAGCCTTTTTCAGTTCTTGTTTGTTTCGGGGGGAGGTTTTCCTTCAGTCTCCTCATCACGAGATAAAAGAACAATTGGTTTATAGTATGTAATTGACTTGGCTATTCTTAAGCTGTCTACCTTTTCCCCTGATGATGTCCTTAGTTGCATTGTCTGTGTGTTTGTGGGTTATTGTCCTGTTACATGATAAACTTCCACCCGATTAGTTTGGATGCATTTCTAAGTAAATTAGCAGACGAAACTTTTCTGTAGACTTGTGAATACATTCTGCTACTATCATCATGAGTTACATTATCAATAAATACAAATGAGCTGGTTCCGGAAGCAGCCATGCAAATTCAAGTCAGTACACTGCCTCGATCATATTTCACATTCATACTTTAAAGCTATTTATTTGGATGAATTTAGGTCAATTTATTTTGCTTGTTATTATTTATTTGTATGCAAGTAAAATAAATTGACCTAAATTCAAGAAATAAATAAATAAACCATCCAATCCCGATAAAGTTACCGTTAGAAAAAAAAACAAATAAAGATAATCAATCCAAATAAATATAATTGAAAACAGTTCCCGCCAAAATAATAGTTAGAATAAACTACAACAATCAACCCCAAAACCGAACAAATAGTTTTAATTAAATTCTCATACCAAAACAAAACTATTAAATAAGTGATATAAACAAACGTTTACTATGTTAAAAAAAACACCGATTGAAAATAAATAAATATATATATATATATATATAAGATAAGAAACAAAAAATAAAAATAAAATAAAAACAAGCAAAATAATTAGACCTAAATAAATAAATAAGCAAATAAACGACTTCCGGTAAAATAACGGCCAAAATAGACTACCCACAATGCACCACTCACCCGTATATATATAAATAGCCGAGAAAAATAACAGCGCACGTGGCCTGACGATTGTATATAGTATGAAACAGACTGTCGCCTCTAAGTGTTGACTTCTATGTTCACTTTTATATTAGGTTGGTGCAAAAACAATGCCGTTTTCTCACATAGAAACATATGTGAGAAAACGACACTTTTTTGCACCAACCTAATATTTACACACGCTCTATCTCTGATATTGAGCACTTTATCCCATAAATATAGCACATCTTAAGACTATATTTCTTCATATATATATATATATATATATATATATATATATATATATATATGCCGCTTTGTGTGTGTGTGTGTGTGATGATAATTTCGGACAAGTTTCTTTGTTGTATTTATATTCATCATAATTGTGCTTCGGTCAATGCTGGCATTTCTGATTTCCTGTAAATCGTAAATCAATACAAGGTGCAAAATGAGTAAATATATGTTGAGGATGTGTTGAGTGTCAGGTCGACTTCAAAAGGAAGAAGTCAAGGCTTCAATTTTAGAATTGACCTTAGAAGAATAATCGATGTGACAGATGTAAAAATGAGGACAGTACAACTATATGGATCAAATTCAGGGTTCCGGTCGTGGTTATCGGAACATTTCAAGCATAACGACTGGGGAGGGTGATAAAGTAAAACGGGCCGAACATTGAGATGAAAATAACAAAGACGAAGAAGCTGATTTGAATTAATGTACAACAATAATATAGTCATCAAATTCGTAGAACCAACTCAGTATTTCAGTTTGCCATTATACGTGTCCTTAATTTCATTTATCTATCACGATCTCAGTCGACTCATAAAAATCATCTCGTCATTGTCCGTGATATTCTTTGTATTTTTTTCTTATATAACTAACATATTGAAGTCAGGTAATGGTTTTGGGAATTACAAAATTTTGGACTACACTTGTACCCTACGTTCATGTTTAGCAATCTGTATGCGCATTATCTATCTATCTATCTATCTATCTATCTATCTATCTATCTATCTATCTATCTATCTATCTTAGTCTTCTCATATCTATCTATTTACCTCAGTTTGTTCGTATTTATCCATTTATTTTAGTGTGTTCATATCTATCTACCTACCTATCTATCTACCTCAGTCTGTTAGTATCTATCTATCTCACTATTTATCTATCGATCTATGTATGTCTGCATTAATCTTCTTTAAAAAGGATTTCCTTGAATTATGCGAAATATTTATGAGGGAAATAAGTGAAATATCATGAAATGCTGATTATTAAATAAAGATATAACGTGTTTATGAGATGTTAATGACATTCATATATAAATATTTATTTTTCTATTTTATTGTGAACTGAATGATCGAAATATTTCCATGACATCGGCGTTCATGTTCTGAAAACAATCAATTTTCAAATATTTTTCATATTAACTCGGCAAAAATATTTTGTTCAATATCTTTATCTGAATTTGTCATTGAGGCCCTTTTAGTCGACATCGTCATCTTCCAGAACCAACTCGCCGCCAAATTAAATATAGCCCTATTGACTTAAGGCGCCTAATCAGGAGCATCACTCAATGCAAATACCCCGGAAGAGCAAGATTGTGTTGATTACCTATTTTGAAGATTAATATTCACAATCGTGGACGGAGTTCATATGACCACATCTAGTAGTCGTATTAAATATGTATCTAAGCTGACCTAGATAGATAAGACCTAGATATATGATGTTATTGCAAAATCCTCACAAATAAGGCGTCAATTTTAAATACGAAGTGTCCAAAAAATGACGTTTGAAGTAATAATTAAATAATTAATATATTAAAAATAAATTTAAAAAAAGGATCATTCTTCAGAAATTGCTCTCTTTAATTTTCAGGTAATCTGACTAAAAAAGATAGATTTTCTTTAAAAAGCGAAAAGAATAATTGCCGTTCTTCGTGGCCGAACGGTTATGGTACTTTCCGCTACAAAGTAGGATGCAGTTTCGACCTCTTTCTCGAATACATAGGCTTATAGACGTAAAACACACTGTTTAATAAATAAAAACGAAGCGTCTATTTCAAATACAAAGTGTCCACTATAATAATGTTTGAAGTAACAAATACTTTTGCTTTTTTACATTAGGATCACAGTAAGGAATATAGTGTTAAATCTACGATTCTTTTGTTGACTGAAAATGATGTGCTTCGCCAAGGCCACATACAAATTTAAATTCAATTTTTTCCCTTTTCCTTCACTGGTAGACATTTCCTACGAGAAATGTCTTCCCTGTAATTTAAACAATGCTGGGCGGTGGATCCATATCTTTCTAAAGGGTATAATTGCAAAAGTAACTATTACGAACTTGACCGCTATTCGAATTTTTTTCTGAGTCGCTATTACACAGCCATAAAACAGTTATGAGAATTTTAATATTCAGCTTTCAAAAACCTGATTTTACTGGGATTCAAACGACCGCGAAAAATACGGACCTCCTTCAGTCATCCCGGTAGAAACTACATTTTTTACGAAAATATAAATTCTTATTGTTTCAGTTACTTTTATAATAGTTTTATTTATTTATTTGTGATCTTTCTACAGACGTCGTAATTAGGCATTTATTTTGAAACAAAAAATATTCGATTCTCTCCGTGGAAGAAATCTTTGTTTTTCGGGAGCGGTTGCAGTGATTTTTACGTCGCATTGGTACGGGCTGCTCAAGCCTTACGCATGCGCTCTGCATTTCCTGACAAATGACGCTGTAGCTGCGAGATCACGAACCGGGATTTGATTTATGACTTTGCTTCAATTATTCATCGCATACGCACGCGTTTTAAACGCAAACACAACGACGTATATATAAACACATGATCCCGATACACATTCGAGATTTAGTTAGCCCGATTTCTTTCAGTTATTTAGAAACTCACATACATGAACTAATATATACAATTGTAAACGTACATATTTCTCTATTCCTTGAACGCCATAAACACACGGACGTACTGATTTATAAAAAAGATACACTTGCACAAATATATACACAGATTCGACTCACATACATGCTTACACATTTACATCCTAACCCGCACACAGCTATGCACAAAATACTCCTACAATAGAATGGAACATATACGTACACTCAAAAATGGCAGGCACACGTGCATATATACATACTCACAAAATGTACTCTCACATATATATATATATATATATATATATATATATATATATATATATATATATATATATATATATATATATATATATATATATATACCAACATTCAATCTATCACTCTCACAAATACGCATTTCTATCCACATGAATACACACTCAGATACAAAGAAATAAATGGTCTGAGATAGATAGATATGAAAAAATGAAGTCTCTCTCTCTCTCTCTCTCTCTCTCTCTCTCTCTATATATATATATATATATATATATATATATATATATATATATAAAATATTTATACTGCGGAACGAAGAATGGGGGCATTTTTGTTTATAATATGATTTCTTTTAGACCAGCGGGATCTGAAGTCGACCTTTTATATTTTCAAATTTACGCATAAATTCACAAATGCCAATTGTTATGGAATGAACTAGGAAAATGTGATCAGATTTGGCACTTTAAAACCATAACTTGAAAATGTTATAATTCTTCGAAATTTGACTGTTCGTCGATGATAACGAATAAAAATAATTTTAATTTATAAAAGGCATTTAGTCGTCAGCTGTTAATTTCAAAGTGGTTTGATAAGATCATCTAAAGCAGAAATGAATCAATTTGAATATCAATGGAAATTAAAAACAAAAAGCAAAAACAAACATAATATGTTGTCAGTGAAGAAAACATAACGAAAGACAAGAGGAGTCCCAGGTAGCATTTGTTTGGAATGTTACCGTTTTAGTTCTATTAGTAGACACTAGGATAAAACGCTTGATGAACATCTTTTATGATTGGACTCTGTGTAAAATGAATGCTGCCTTACGCTGACAATTTCCAACATATATATCTGATAGCCTAATAAGTTAAGGCATTGTCGTTGAAAGACGAGCAACCGATACGTGAGTTCGAATTTTGCTTCAATCTAATTCTTTCTTCTGTATTTCTACCTTTTAAATTGTTTCATAAAATGGATGTTCAATAAAAAACAATGAAACAACTGAGAAAAAGATAAAGTTATTCATAAGATAAATATGAATGCATAAATCTGTTTAATGAATTAACCACTAAACAGAGCTTAGGAAATTAAAATCAGTTTATATTTAGTTCAAATATAGTTATTTTATTAAAATTTGTCATCATTCATAAGCTTGCAAATCGTCATGTTTTCGTGAACGATGTCTTTCCTTTACTATTATTCCTTATATAGAAATACTGAGAGCTGCGCAGCATCCACCTCACTCACTGTTGGCTACATATGGTGCAATACTAATGATCAGAATATGACATACGATGAGGCAGAGTGGGAAAGTAATGTCGAAAGGATTTTTTTCTGTAAGTTGATAATATAAATATTAAATCAGTCGTAATGATTTCAATTGAAACTTTTCATTTTGTTTCATTTGTCTAATTTAGTTTTCTATTTATTTGTCTATTTCTAGCCATCAAGCCCCGATGGGCGAATACAAGAGGAAGTCACAGTCAAGAGAAATAAATAAAAAAATATTGGAAAGATAAACAGATTTGAAGATGTTAGTTTGGCCCCGTGACCCAAATCACGAGAAACGCCCATTAAAATGATGTATGTGTTTGAACAAGGACGGTTTGCTCGGGCAATTTCATGAGAAGGCAGCCTCCCAAAGATTTTGTCTCCACTGAGATGTCAGAAGAGACGTACACAGAATCATGAGCTCGTAGAAAAGCGACCAAATAGAATTGGACAACTGACAGACTCGGCAAATGATGCATAAAAAATAGAAAAATAGAAGAGGGCGAGAACGAGTGAGCTCAAATTCCGTCCCACCTGTTCACTGCTTTGGCCACATTCAGCTGATAAGTCCTTGAGGGTCAATAAAAATTATAGTACAGTAAGGATGGATCTGGCTATGAAACTTTTCTGGTGTTGTTGTCGATCAGGGTTAATAAACGTAACCATTTTATTATTGACGTGGGGTTCATTCCTCATTTGAAGGCCAACACTTTTAGTCTTGTAATTTACGAAACTAAGCTTAGTAAATAGATTACCTTCTTTATTGCAATGACTAGAAAAATAATAACTCAATACTGGTTCGAGTTCAAACCTTATTTCATGCCTCAAACTTACGCGCGTTATGACAGACAAAAATTAGCTTAATCATTTTGATATCGACATTGGTTCAGTAAACAGCACACTATTCTTTCAGATTAATTCCCTATTTTTTATTAATTTCTGTTTTCCTTTCGTCTTCATTTAACTCAATTTTAAAGAAACTATTTAAAAAAAAAATTGAAATGATATGGCTGCGTCAGAAGAGCTAACAGCCATTCCTTACCCTCCCATAAGGTGCCAACATACGTAAGAAAAGAGTGGGCAGACAGAGGGAAAATGGACTGGAAACATCGTTCAAAAAAAATGGAAGATCTTTCACAGACTAAAACATTGGCGTTCAACCGAGACATATGAAGTAGTATAATCAGATACTGTGCTGTGCAGTGACCCTACAGCCACAGCCGTTCATGTGACTGATGATGATGATGATGATGATGATGATGATTTATACCGCCATTTAGCGGTCTCTCGTAAACTATACAGATATGTATTATGTTGGTGCAAAAATAATGTCGTTTTCTCACATAGTAACATATGTGAGAAAACGTCAATATCTTTGCACCAACCTAATAATAGTCCTCTGGGGTTATTAAAAAGAGTTTGGTTCAACTGCTTCAGCGCAAGATTCGCTTTAACAATTATTTTAATTATTTTTTATTTCTTCAGGTTTCCCGGTGAAAAAAAAAGTTTATGTCGCATCAGTGTTTATCAATTATCTCTAATATCCGTTATTTATAAAGAAACCTAAAATAAAAGACTGAGTAATAGTGATAAAAAGCAGATGGCATTAAGACGAAAGAAATACTCGTCAAATAATAATAATAATAGACATGACGACAGAAGGTCTCAAAATAGCAAATAATTATTGCAAAATAGGAGATTATTTTAATCAAACTTTATTGATTAAAGTTCTTCATCATGAATGTAATTAACGAAAATTCAAATAACTGCTATTTTTTCTATTATAGATAGTTAGATAGGTAGATAGATTGCGAACATAGAAATTGTCACTGTTTCACGCCTGAAGGGATCATCAGAATACATAGTGTGCTGATCGTTTAAGACACAAAAATGTGAGTCAAAATTTAGTGTTGATTTCTATATTCACAGGTTTTAATTCTACAAGCACTATATCCCTGATTTTGTACACTTTCCTCACAAATATATCAAATCTCAAAGCAGATGACATAATAACACATACACAAAAGACACAAACACGCAATACTTAATTTTGTTCGACGTGCAAATAAATCAATGTACATGCATACGGTTACACAACATTTATTATGAATATGATGTGGAATTCACACATCCACAGAAACACGCACACACACACACACACACATATATATATATATATATATACATGTGTATATCTATATGTGTGTGTGTGTGTGTGTGTGTGTTTGTGTGTGTATTTGGAAAGGAGTCCTCTTTAATACTTCTTTCATTAAAAACGACTGACAAGTTACCACGATTAAGCTTTTAATTTTTCTTGTGTTCGCAATAAGTGTTTTCTTTGTCGGACATAGGGTGTGTAAAAATTTTCCAAATGTTCTGCATGTCCAATCGCTTTCGGCTATTCCTTTATTCATTAACAAGGAGGACTTTTATTTTTATTTCATCTAAATGCATATATTTTTAATGTATGTATCTAGAATTATAGGGATTTTACAAACACGGTCAGCACATTGTGACCGTGTTCATATATATATATATATATATATATATATATATATATATATATATATCCTCATGCTCATCATCATCATCGTCGAATAAGGAGAAGCTCTTCGCTTCGATTTTTGCCTTTAACTCAATAGAGATGATATAAACCACTCTCTTCCACACTTACCCGGTTTCACTGAGCATAATCTCAGTAGTATTTCTATTACAGCCCTGGAAGTCTCAGAACTTATCAAAATCTTGTCTCTTAGAATGTCTGGCCCAAACAAAATGCTAGTGGTTGTCCTTAAAGATATATCAAAGCAGAATTAGCCTCTTAGAGAAATTATTTAACCGCTATTTACAGGAGAGATCTTTCCCAAATATGTGAAGGGCGCCCTGCTTTCAAGAACGCGGATGACCACACACGGCCCCACCTCTCAGTATAGACACATCAGTCTCCATAGTGTCATTAACAAGCGTTCCGAGGCTATAATTTGCAATAAGACTGTTGATCACCTAAATAGGCAGAACCTCTTGTGCGACAAGCAGTACTGGTTTCGTTCGACCTGATCTACTGCTGATATTCTGTCATGTCTCATTGATTCTCTCACTAGAATCACTGAGGCACTAAACAAAATTACCTGAAGTCCTATCGCATCAGATATTTCAAAGACCTGAGACAAGATGTACTACTGCACAATACAAGTATTACTGCACAAACTCCCTAGCAACGGAATCAATCTTTTCAATTATAAAGTCCTTCCTTACGAGCAGGTCCCTGAACTTAGTTGTTAACGGCCAATCCTTCGAGACCCAAATAATGAATGCGGGCGTCAGCCAGGATCGCTTCTAGGACAAACCTACTTTTTCGTTTGCATAAATACACCGATTTTTGTGAATATCTATGCTGGTGATTCAATGGTATATTGGTACACCTCTAAAACTCTAGACGGCCATAGACTGGCAACTGATCTCTTCTCTGACCTAGCGCTAACATCTCAGGGGAGGCCCTGTGCCTTGAGCACCTGTTGCCACTTAAATACAACCCAGAGCAAATGGAACTCGTACATAAAATAAATCGCTAAAGAGATTGGGGAAATGATTGGCTCCCTTTACCGTTCCAGTAATTACCTCGCTCCTCCTGATATCCTCTACATTTACAAGAGCAAGATCAGGTCGAAAATGGAGTACTCTCACTCATCTATCGCTATTTTCATGAAAAGTTCTAAGACGAATTACATTCCTTACTTCCACCAGTTCTAAACTTCGCGGCTAAGACTGCCATGCTAAGCATATTATAGCGAACCACCCTATTCCTTTTGTACTCCATCGGTGAGATATAAATTCTACTCGATCAGCTTCTTCCCGCGATCTGCTTTGCAGCTTTGTAGAACCGAATTCCACATGGATGCATCCTTGATCACTACCGTCTTAAGCTTTTTACGCTTATGGTTAACCAATATCTTCCACACACATCCGCATAAACTGTGCTTCTTACACTGTAACATTATACAACGAGTAGCTCTCGGGCATTGTACAGAATGAAAATTATATATATATATATATATATATATATATATATATATATATATATATATATATACTTTGGGAGATTGTATCTCTGACACAATGTTAATGTATATGTTGTCTTTACGTCGACGATATTGTCAGGGAGACTTACATTTCATTTGAACGACTATAGTTCTGTCTCACAGCATCTAAAGGAAGTTTCGTGTCCGCTTTCATGACTTAATCAACAATATAAATATATTCCACCACGAAAATAAAAACAAAAATTTCAATATTTGGAAGTCCTTTATATAAAAAAAGATTAAAACATAAATACAGTCTGTTAAGAGTATATCAAAAAAGTTTTAAAATATTTATAACAGTAATTCTTTAAAATATCTAAATTGAAATTTTTTTTTAAAATTCTATTAAAAAGAATATTTAAAAACACGTGTTCACAGTTTTTATAAGAATTTACATAGATTAAATTACTTCTCTTACATAGCAGCGTTCAAGCTCGCGCATATTCATAACTTACATTAATTCTTTGTCTTAGCAATTCACCCACTGAAGAAGGTCTTGTCTTTCCTCACTGGGGTAGACTTTTCTAGTTCCACATGTCATGTTTAATGGATGTCAGCTATCAGTTATCTCCTGTTAATTGCCCTTTCCAAGTTCTCCATTGCCTTAACCGGCTATTGAACTCACACTCTTTGGGTTAGATCCAGTGACAGGACCCAAAGAGAGCGAAATAAAGGGTTCAATTCGACATTCCGACGACCTGAAGAAGACTGGATCGTACAACGGCCGAAACGTTGTAATAAATACAGCGAGAAAGATGAGGACAATAGTCCGAATAATGTAAATAGTCTACATAATATCTCATCTCACAAATATACACAGATACAAAGCCACAGAAAGATTAATAAATTCGAGTAAGGAAAGAACTTACGTCTCTCTCTCGCTCTCTCTCTCCCCGTCTTCATATATATATATATATATATATATATATATATATATATATATATATATATCAATGTTCGCCGTAAGACGCGAAAATGACAGTCACAGTGCAATGTTGATTCCTATGTTAACATTTTCTCTCTCTACAATATACCTCTCTCCAATAGTGAACATAAATATAGCAAATTTCAACCAACACACACACACACACACTTGTGCGTGCGCGTGTGTTTGTGTGTACGTTTGTGCGTGTTCGTATTTTAAGAGTACAAGTAAGTTAAAGCTGAAGATCTTTCATGCAAAATTAAAGGTAAAGATACTTTTTTATCATTAAGCAAGACTGAAATCTTCTGATGCATTTCTGAATGCAGACAAATACAGATTCTTGAGAATATTTCTAGGATCACTTGCATGAAATGCAGCTGCCAAAGCCTTCAGCGGAAATAACAGGAAGACGGACAGAGGAAAAGGAAATTGCAAAACGATAAGCCAAAGTTGCAACAATTTGGCATAGAATGCAGAAAATGCATGACTGGGAAAGATAGGTGTTATGTTGAAAACTGTGCATTACAGACCGGTGATTTCCCATGCAGACAACGAGTGCCTTCACGAATCAGAATCAAACTTACCAAAAAATACGCGAACATTTTGTGAGGTTTTGAGAAATCTATTGATGATCAACAACAGGAAATATTGTCAGAGAAAATGTTTTAATGTTTCAGTTAAATACAGGGTAACGTTGAATTTGCTATGACCTATACACAAAATACATTTATCACTGGTATTTATAGAAAAAAAAGGCACAGTAAATTAAACCTTGATGCGTTTCGTCCTTTGTAAGGATTTTATTTTGTGACAAGTATTTATATACAAGTATTTATATGCAAGAGCAAAGATATTTTTTGGTTTTTTAAACATTTTTAAGTATAGGATTGCTCATGAATATTCAGCCGGTTAACGAAAAATGAAACAAAAGCATTTTTGGTCTTGTATATAAATACTTGTTACAAAATAAATACTATTCGGTTGGTGCAAAAATAATGACGTAATAATGTCGTTTTTTGACGTTAAAAAATACGTCAAAAAACGACATTATTACGTCATTATTTTTGCACCAACCTAATAGTTACAAAATAAAACAAAAAAAAAAAACATATTTACCTTGATCAATTCCCGAAATGAGTCGGCTAAAGTTTTCCTTTTGTCTTTATTCATTTCCTTCTAAAGTCTTCTAATTCTCTTTCACTCCCAGTATATTCTTGTGTAATTGTACCCACAGAAAAAGAAAAAAGATTTAAATAAAATGGACGTCATTATTTAAGCTTTAGGACCCTTTCGACTAACACTTTTTCAAAAGGTAATCGTTGGAGAAGCAAGAAACAATGAGAGAGGTATTAATAAATAACGACTGAGGAGAGAAAATTGGAACAGGATTAAAATAGATTTGAATTATAAAGAAATTAACGTCTAAAAAGTTCCAAAAACAGTATAATATATATATATATATATATATATATATATATATATGTGTGTGTGTGTGTGTGTGTGTGTGTGTGTGAAAATATTGTAGAAAATAGAAGAGAAACTGGTTTGGTAAATAATCCAAAGTTCCTTAGTATTTTTGTTATTATTTTTAAAAAATAGTGCTTGATACGAAAGTAGAGCATAAATATAATTATTTATTTAAAAATATGATTCCAACTCGCTACATAAGAGGTCTCATGTTTCAAAACAAGAGCTCTTGTTTTGAAACATGAGACCTCTTATGTAGCGAGTTGGTATCATATTTTTAAATAAATAATATATATATATATATATATATATATATATATATATATATATGTGTGTGTGTGTGTGTGTGTGTGTGCGTGTGTGT
The DNA here is from genome assembly GCA_963932145.1 of Acanthosepion lycidas. Taxonomy (NCBI): domain Eukaryota; kingdom Metazoa; phylum Mollusca; class Cephalopoda; order Sepiida; family Sepiidae; genus Acanthosepion; species Acanthosepion lycidas. Next base: position 135,597,670 of record OZ010576.1, read on the forward strand.
GTATTGTAACTCATGATTGATACAACAGTAGTTAATAAAAATGAACAGGCTACCGCCCCTGTCTGAATGATTGGATTCCTCTGTATCCTTGGAAACAGTAAATTATGAATTTATGTGTGTTTAAAACTCAGTAAATTTAAAAATACGTTATTCTAATATTCGCTTGAAAATGAAACGGAACTGTTTCTTTTAATTTAATTATATAATTAAATTTAAAGTTTTTAGCTTCCATTTTTGAAACATGGTTATTACTGTGTAGCGAAAAACCATATTTTAAATTATTTAATTTATAATATATATATATATATATATATATATATATATATATATATATATATGGCGTTTATGGAAGCGATCATGTATCTCCACAGATTCCTTTTATTTACTATGAATTGCTATACATTCTTGGGAAAGCAAGTGCGGTGGCTTCCCAATTCTTTCTCCACAGTTTTCGATCTTTTAGATTACTTGTTACTCAGGTTGAGAGAGCTCACTCTACCCTGCTATTTAACCCTGTGTACAGAGACACGTTCATGCCTTTCATATTGGATTAGTAGGAAAGTGAACGCAGTAGATAAGTTCTGAATTCGAACACGTCTTCACTTTTTGTGCTGATATCCGTTGCTCTACCAGCACAACAACGGATTATATTTGATAGAGTTACAGTAATTTAATAATCGTAGCTTAGATGTGGCACAAGGCAGCAGACATATAGTACAAAATGTGGACCGAAGTCATTATTTAATCGTAATTGGTGTAGAGAGATATGCCTACTAAAGATTACAACATGCCGAAGTCAATCCATACAAATACTGAAGAACTCAACTAAGCCTCTCTGCAAGAACAATAATTACAATTTTTCTTTCTCAGGACATGGGATACCTCAGCTCTCCACAACTTCCTTTCTTTTGTAACGAGAAACAATTCTTACTCCTTTATAATACCTCAGCCATAATGATATTTGTTCTACAAACAATTTACTTTGTGAGTGTTGATTTCACCGAGTCTTCTTTCAACATTAATATATTTCTCTTTATGATTATTAACAGGAATTTCTTCCTAGATTGCCCGGTTCACACACCTCCCAAGGCTTTTGAAGGGGAGTAGATGTTTAACCCTTGCATCCTGTTTAGGATTAGGTTTCCGGTTCCCTCTAAAGCTTTTCCTACTCTTTCACTTCCGGTGGTCACCTTTCAATTTCTGCGTTATATTCTCCGTTATCTGTGACGACTCGGTTAAATTTCTGCACCTGCTTGATTTGAATGTTTCTGATATATAACCCGCACTTTTCTTTGTCCACATTTGGCTGACAATCATTCTGCATTATTACAGATAAACGTTTGTCTTTTCATTTTGATTTTTTACTAGCTTGTCTAAAAGTTATTTCTGCTTTCTTTCTGAATCCGATTGTGTGCTTACCGTATGTTGCTGCTATGTTTATGTTCGCCAATAAGAAAGATTACGAGTCCTCTTAGAAATATTTCGATGCATTGATTAAATAAAAATACAATGAGAAAATATATCCTTGTTATTCTCATTCTATTTTTGTATGCATTCATATATACATACATACATACATACATACACACACTCACACATATATATATATATATATATATATATATATATATATATATATGTATATGTGTGTGTGTATGTATGTATACATATATATACATATACATAGATGCATATATATATATATATATATATATATATATATATATATATATATATATATATATATATATGCATGGATATATATATATATATATATATATGTGTATATGTGCGCGTATATATTGATATAAGAGGAAAGATCTGTTAGATTGATGATCCGAAGTTCTTTAGTATTTTTGTCTTTATTTTTAAAAAACCGTGCTCGATAAAGAATAATTATAATCTAGGATCTACTTGTGATCCTAGATTATAATTATTCTTTTTAAAAATATGATTCCATCACGACACAGAAATTATTATATTTCGAAAGTGGTCAGCAGTATTTAAGTTGAATTCCAATGTTAAAACTTAACCACTGGGTGGCAGTTTCATCGCCATCCTTAAATACTGCCTACCAATTTCGAAACAGTAATTTCTGTGTCGCGATGGAATCTAATTTAATATATATATATATATATATATATATATATATATATATATATATATATATATATATATATATCATGAATTACCAGATTTAAGACATGGTTTCTTCGCTACAGAGGAATTACCATGTTTCAAAAACCGAAGGTATAAACTTCAAATTTAATTAGTTCTGTTTCATCTTCAAGTGAATTTTGATTCCAAAATTCGATATATATATATATATATATATATATATATATATATATATATATATATTTCTCTATAAACCAAGTAATCTTAACATTTCCAGGAGACCTTATATTGAATGCATAATATTTTGAGAGAAAGGAATAGCATGAATCTCATAAATGATGAAGATATCTCCGAATTAAATTTGAGTAGAAGTATCAATTGCTGTTTTGTAAGAATTACAGTTGATTTTATAAATAATTCGATGTCTATTCATATTTCATTAAGGAAATAAGTGGCGGGAAACAAATAAAGGAATAAATCAGGGCTCGTCAACTGACGGCACGCGTGCTACAAGTGGCACGCCAAGCAATTCCCAATGGTACGCAGCCCACAAATGACAACACGAAGTCCGAACGAATTACTACTACAATGCCTAGAAGATATTTAGGTGTTTTTCAATTTTAATACTAAAGTATATATACTATATATTACTATATAAAATATATTGTAGAACAGGTATATTGACCTTGACTTGTATAAAAATACGTATCCTGTTGGCGCACTGAATGATAAAACTCTAAGTCGGCACATAGTTAACAAAAGGTTTCCGATCCCTAGAATAAATGATTTAATGAATAAAATAACAAACTCCAGAAATATAAAGTTTAGTGATAAATATTTAACCATGAATGAAGAATGTAAGTTATCAACGTTTTAAAAGCTATTATTCTGTATCAGACAGAACCCCTCATCCTTTTTTATCATATTTACTTTTTATTTTGTAGAAGTATACTTTTTATGATTTCACTCTAAGCAAAGCAGCAAAGCCACTAAAGCACAAGGGAGTTGCTAAAAGAATTAAAGAAAAGGAGAAAATATTAAAGAACGAGAGTAACAGAAGAGTAATCAGGAAAACAGTAGATAACGATTGACATTTCATTTTAATTTTACAATTAATATTTGCTTACGATCAAATCGTTGGATTCCTGGAGAAGCCTCATTCCTGGTCCACACTTATGTGGCATCGCTTCAGAACACAGGGCAGTGTAAGAAGAAATACGAGATAAAAATTCTACTTTTGGGAAGTAGAACGAAATAAGTTTGATGGAGGGATGCCAACGGCAAGGAAATCCCGTATATAAAAAAAACGTGATACTGCAATCTTTCATAGGATTTGAGACCGTTAATTATTGCAAGTTACTTGCAACAAAAAGACATCATTAATGTATTTAACCATTCAACATAATAAGGATAAATAAGTAAAGAAAGGTATCGCAATTCATAATATCCTGAGGATAGTGGGAATAAACATCGAAATATTAACGAGTTGCCTTTCTATTTTAGGTCTTCATATTGTTGAGAGAAGAAGCACAAATATGTCTCATTGAATTCATTATCTTTCATGTTTTCTTTTTTTCTTACTTTAATCTTAGTTTTCCTTTTATTTATTTATTTATTTCTCCTATTCGTTATTCCTTCTCGGTAAGTCTTTATTTGGAAAGTAACCTAACGTTGTAGGGAGGGTATCTTATACTGTGTCGGTGACAGGCGAGAGTGCGAGAAGACAAATTTATGGCCCTTGCCAGCTACCCGGCCATCTTGACCATTGTCAGTCGTCCTCTTGTCTTTGATTGTCCTCTTCTCTACACATTTATCAATTGAGTGTATAGAATATTTCCAGCTTTAGAACGAAAAGAAAGAAGAAAAAGCGAAAAAGAAAGTCTGTGTCCTTGCGAAGGGGATTATGATTGTGGCTGTCAGGAGTTTATAGGGCGTTGAGGTCAATAGTGGAGAAAGAGAGTGGCCCGTGGCGTTTTCAGTCATCTGCAACACAGCGTGAACTCTGTCGGCATCTACTCGTTTTCTTTGATATCTAGACAGAGGGAATGGCCTGACCTGGCCTAGTGTATCAAACAAGGAAGAAGTTAACCGGACGGATGTAGTTTGCCGAATTCTTTTCGTTTCACAAGGTCTAGTATTTAAAGCTTTTCTTCTCTCTCTCTTTTTTTTTCTTTCTTTCTCTCGTCATTTTCCTTTTTTTAACAGTTTTCTTTCTATTTTCTGTCTTTCTTTCACTGAAAAAACGTGTAGACTTCTACACAACCGACATCATATCCTCAACACCAGATATGAATACAGTGTAACCCGGATATAAGAGATATTTTCTCTGGTCCCAAATTAGAGCCATACTTACCTAAACAAAATAGACCAAACCTGGATATAAGAGAAACCCGGATATAAGGAACTTTCTCACCGGTCCCGACAACTCTCTTATATCCGGGTTACACTGTATAAAAGTCCCAAATTAAAAAAAAAGAAAAAAAGCTGCAACGCAAGAAGAGCTAAATAGGTGAAGTCTTCAGAAATCTAAAAATACGAGTCTACGAGCATAAGACAACATATTGGGTCAAACATATGAATTCGTTCGTAAAAGAGGCCATAAATACGATTTAAATAATGACACCCTAAGAAAAAAAATACGAACATTATCATGTTGCAAATACTCAGAAGGAATCAATATTTTGTCATAAATTAACACACATTAAAGTAAACGCACTTTGTCGCCAACTTTTATGAAATCCATACTTAGAGAAAATTAATATCAGATCATCCACAACTAACTACAACCGGGGTAACATAAATTCTTTTACTCCCATACAAAACATATTCAATCAACATACAAACACTACCATATAGAAATAAGATGCATATGTGTATAGATCTGTGTAGGATATACAAAACATACACGCAGGAAAAATTTTACGTACGTATACATATATTTCTTCTACAGGTGTTTAGAGTGCTCAATGTTATGAGACAGAGCTATAATTATATATTATGTATATTCATTAATATATATATATATATATATATATATGTGCGTGTGTGTGTGTGTCTGTGTGTGTGTGCTTCATTAAAAACGACAGACAAGGTACAGTGTAACCCTGATATAAGAGACCCGGATATAAGAGATTTTCTCTGGTCCCAAATTAGAGTCATACTTACCTAAGCAAAATAGACCAAACCCGGATATAACAGAAACCTGGATTTAAGAGAAACCCGGATATAAGAGACTTCTTATTCGGTCCCGACAACTCTCTTATATCCGGGTTACACTGTACTACGATTAAGTTTTTTATTTAATTTTTCTTGTGTTCGAACAAGTGCTTTCTTTTTTGGACACAGAATGTATAGGAACTCTCCATTCTATGACAATATTGGCAACATTTACGCTCAAACTAATGTTAGTATGGGAAATCCATTCGGTCCATACTTTCCCAATTATTTCATGTCCCATGTAGAAAATATGATATTTAAACAGGTATGTAAACCTAATATATATGTCCGCTAAGTAGACGATATTCTTATTTTAGTATATTTATAAAGAAATAGATACTCTTAAAACCACATTTTAAAAAGACTATCCTTAACTTTACCTACGAATTCAGTAAAAAAAAAAACAAATTCCCATTCTTAGAAGTTCCCGTAAAATATAGTAATAACAATTTTATCACCAACATTATCTAAAAAACCACTAGTATAAAAACTTGCCACTTTAATTTTAAAAGTGATACAAAATAGCAGTAATAAAAAAACTTCCTGTAAAGAGTAAACCAGAATTCATCCTCTCGACTACTCTTCCTTAAAGAACTCAATAATGTAAAACAGACACTAATTGACAGTGGCTTCCCTAACCACCTTATAGACCACCAAATTATTTCTCCCTAAATAACAACGACAGTGAACATAGAGTCAAAGATTACAAATATTTTCTACAAAAACCAAATACACATTAAAGATGAATCTTCATTTAGAAATATTATAAAGAAATATTATAAAGAAATACACTACCTCAATTGATCCGAATAAAAAAATCAAATTAATTATCTATTATAAAAAAATTAAAACAGTTAACCTTATTCTCGAAAATAAAAATACATCAGCAAAGTCAAAATTAAAACGAACGAACATTTATCTATGAATTCAAATGCCTCTTAAGGAAGCGTTCCTGATCAAACAGAATTCATAAATAATTACATCGGTCATACAACTACATGCCTATTCAGACGCCTTACTTTACATCTATCTGACCACAGAATCCATTTAACACGCACACACAAACTTACCAGACTCGATCCGAAACATACTTTTAAAGAAACATGCACAAATGGAGGATTACTGCCTAAATATCCAATTATATATATATATATATATATATATATATATATATATATATATATATATATATATATTGAACAATAAAAAAATATTAAAAATTAAAATCTTCAGACACACTGGGCTGTAGATTAATATTCTTTCGTTTTTTATTATCATTATTCCATTTAGATTCCTCGACTAGTTTCGGCCAAAATGGCCATCATCGGTAGGAGAAATATTTCTGCTTGCTGCTAGCATAAAACTACAGAAAAATCTATATATTTTTAATTTTTTTTATTGTTCAAAATGTATATATATATGTGTGTGTGTTCGAGTGTGTGTAAATATTCTCAGATGGAATGTATCTGTTGAAGATACGATGAATAAAAATAGACAAGAGGAGAAACTATAATTGGTCGACGTGTTTCGACAACTGAGGGACTTTATCGAGGCAATGTCTCGATAAATTCGTTGTCTTTTTTTATTCATATATATATATATATATATATATATATATGGCAACAATTTACCAATCACACCCTACAGGGTGTGATTGGTAAATTGTCGCCATTTTATACTTTTAATTTCGCGCATGCGCATTCTTTGTTTTTGTCGATATCAGAGTACATTAGGGTCATTTGAGGAAAGAGTTGGATGAATCTAATGAAGTGATCAATAGTGATGACGACGTTATGCCTTCTTTCCTCTTCCCACATAGCCTCATACTCAACACAAATGCCTACATCAAGTGCTTTGCCCTGTGTCAATATGGTGTCTGCTGGATGACACTCCGTCTGGCTAAAGGAATCTACACTATGGCACACAATCAGCAGTACCCAGTCATGGCTCTCAGACAATTTCTGCGACCGCATCACCCTTTACATCTAGCGGCCTAACTCCCCACACTCTAAATCCTTAATTATTATTTGTGGGGTGCTGTTGAGCGAAAGACCAACAAAACTCCTTGTAACATGTGCTAATCTGATCTTCCCGATATATAAAACAATTTTAGTTCATACTCATGAACGATTCCTGGATAAGATCTAATAGCCCAGTTTTTCTGGGAGTGCGTAAATACAGTTTGAACATTGTTCTTGTACAGACTTCATTAAAAATATGGGCCAAACTATGTGTGTTCATGCAATGAGATATCTGTTTAATACATGTGGAAAAATCAATGCATGGGATTTTCTGCGTATACATAAACTCCAGTGTGTATGTGTTTACGTGTACGCACGTTAATTGTAGGCTTTCGAGTGATTGTGTTAGTCTATATACTCAAGAATGACAGGCCGCCTCTGGTTTCTACATGTAAGTGTCTATGCTTTTAAATGTGTGCCGATGGTAAAAAAAAAAAAAAAAAAATTGCCTGTGTTTGTGTACGAATTATTGCATGTGCTTGCGCGTATGTGTCCGTTTGTGTATGGGCGCTTGTGCGTTAATGTGTTTTATTATCTTTTCTCCTTCAAGCCCCGAAGAAAAATCGTGGCGTTGGCGTCGAGATAGGACTTGTTGCAGAAGACAGCGACCTTCCTGATGTGACATTAGATGCGATTCACTCGAAGCGGATCTGCCATAAGAGATGAATGAGACTAAGTTCTATACAGAGTTTTAATAACACAGACAAGAAGAAGAAGAAGAAGAAGAAGAACAACAACAACAACAATAACAATAACAACAGTAACAAGAGGAAAGGTAAAGATCAGAAGTGAAAGTAGGAGAAAGAAAAGTAAAAGTAAGCAAGAATTGAAATAATAAAATAGAAAAAGAAATGAGAGAAACCAGAGAAAGGAAAAGAAAGAGAGTGACAATAATAAAGAGAACGAAAGAAATGAGAACATGTGGATAAGTTTTGAAAGAAAATAAAAATAAAAATTGTAAAGAAATCAAATAGAAAAGAGAAATGAGAGAAAAAAAAGAAATGAATGAAAAGAGAAATGAGTAAAAAAAAGAGAGAAAAGAAAAATGAGAGAAATGAGAGAAAAGAGAAATGAGAGAAAAGAGAACAGAATAAAAGAGAAATGAAAGAAAAGAGAAAGGAAAGAATAAAGAAATGAGAGAAAAGAGAAATGAAAGAAAAGAGAAAGGAAAGAAAAGAGAAATGAGAGAAAAGAGAACAGAATAAAAGAGAAAGGAAAGAAAAGAGAAAGGAAAGAAATGAGAGAAATGAGAGAAGAGAGAAATGAGAGAAAAGAGAACCAAATAAAAGAGAAAGGAAAGAAAAGAGAAATGAGAGAAAAGAGAACAGAATAAAAGAGAAAGGAAAGAAAAGAGAAATGAGAGAAAGAGAAAGGAAAGAAAAGAGAACGGAAAGAAAAGAGAAATCAGAGAAAGAGAAATGAAAGAAAAGAGAAAGGAAAGAAAAGAGAAATCAGAGAAATGAGAGAAAAGAGAAATGAGAGAAAAGAGAACCGAATAAAAGAGAAAGGAAAGAAAAGAGAAATGAGAGAAAAGAGAAATGAGAGAAAAGAGAAATGAGAGAAAGAGAAATGAAAGAAAAGAGAAAGGAAAGAAAAGAGAAATGAAAGAAAAGAGAACAGAATAAAAGAGAAAGGAAAGAAAAGAGAAATGAATAAAAGGAAAAGGAAAGAAAAGAGAAATGAGAGAATGTTAAAATGAAAGAAAGGAAAAGCAGCTAATAAAATCGAAAGAATGAACTTCAAAAAGAAGAAAATGACGAAGTTAGAAAAAAGATTTTTATTATCTCTTTGCTAATTCTGAACTGAAAACTCTTTATTTTTTTTAAAAATGCCCGTAAAAGGATATAGCGTAGCGTTCTAGCAACAGCAAAACCGAAATAAACGTTTGAGTATAATAATAATAATAATAATAATAATAATAATAATAATAATAATAATAATAATAATAACTAATTGCGAAGCGGACATTAGTCTAGCTTAAGCGGTGAGCTTTTGGTCCTTCGGCCTCCTACTTTCAGCGTCCTATGTACGTAAAAGTTATAAGAATTTAGAAATAATAAAATTATTTTATCTTTATTTGACACCTCAATTCGGCAAAATCTTTCTTCATAGACGCAATCGATCTCCATAGTGTGTTTACATTTATTTTGCGTGCAATTTTTATTTTCTTTTAAAACACCATTCTTATAATCCCTTCAAATAAAGTCAGTCTTAAAAAAATTAGGGAACCAGAATTCTATAATATTTCGAATATGTCAAGTACCCGTACCAGAAAAAGAACAAAAAACATATGAGCAACGGGCCGTGTCCTGCTTAAGTTTTAATTAAAGTTTATTTAGACAATATCAATTGCAATTGCGACGAAAAGCAAAATTCAAGTTAAACCTTTAATAAAGGACAAATTTTTAAACCTTTAACTCTGTTCGATATTTAAATTTAATTTTAAATGATTTATTTATATATTTATTAATCATGTGTAGCTACAGTTGTTACTAACTGATACTTCAGGTTGTTTATGATTCAACGAGATCGAAAAACGAACGGACAGACGGAAAATATCAGGTCATCCCATAAGTTCTGTCCGAATTTTAACTTTTTGTTAAAATAAACGAAATTTAAAGAGTATTTTATAATGTCTAATGGAGCTGAACATTATTTTTATGTTTAGATGCATTTAAACTTATCAAATTTTATTTCAGAGAACAATAAAATTAAAGTTTATGGAGAGGTGTGAATGAAAGAACTTGCAGAAGATGGTTTGCAAAATTCAGAGGTGGAGATTTCAATCTTGAAGATGACGATCGAACCGGACGTCCAGTTGAGTTTGATGAAAAGCTTCTTGAAGCAGCCCTTGAAGAAAATCCTGCTTTATCAGTTGAAGAATGTGCAGTGGTTCTCAGTTCAAACCATACAACTGTTCATCGTCATCTTCAACAACTTGGAAAGGTTCCTAAACATGGGAAATGGGTGCTTCATGAATTGTCTGAAAACAACCTCAAATCCCGAGTTGGCATCTGCTCTTCTCTCCATTCTCGCCAACTTGTTTCACCTTTTTTGGATAGGCTTGTGACTGGCGACGATAAATGGATCTTTTATCGAAATGTTAAGCGTCGTAGACGGTGGCTTGGTAAAGGGGAAGGACCCCAGCCACAGCCGAGAAGGGAACTTCATGGGCAAAAGGTTCTTCTTTCAATCTGGTGGGATCGCCAAGGAATAATCCACTTTGAATTCTTACCACCTGATGCAACAATTAATGCTCAAATATACTGTCAGCAATTAGAGTGTTTGAACCAAGCTTTGAGGAAAAAAAGACCTGCTCTAGTGAATCGAAAAGACGTGATGTTTCATCAGGACAATGCGCGACCCCACACAGCAAGAATCACATCACAAAAGATCGAAGAACTTGGTTGGGAGAAAATTCGTCATCCAACTTATTCTCCAGATCTTGCTCCTTCAGACTACCATTTGTTTCGTAGCTTACAGAATCATTTGGAAGAAACAGCTTTTGTAAGAGAGGAAGTGGTTAAAACTGACATTTGTGAGTTCTTCGAATCAAAGCCAAAAGAATTTTACAGTAATGGAATTAGTAAGCTTGTTAATAGATAGACGGAACTCATAGATAATCAGGGAAAATACTTTGTTGATTGAATCTGTAATTAAATGTAACATTTGGTCACTTGTTTTCTTTATTCAAAATTCGGACAGAGCTTATGGGATGACATGATACATTTTATCTATATAGTGAAGAAGGAGAAGGAGGTTGAGGAGGAGGAGGGGGAATGAAAGCAACTGCAAGCGGAGATTGACACTGCTTTGAAAATGGTAGAAGCTGTCTCTGCAGAAAAGAAGATGAGAATAAACAACATAATCAGTGAATGCAATGAAATGGGACAAAAAAGAAGAAAAACACACGATAGGGTTACAACAGTTAAACATTGGGAACTGTCCAAATAAATTCGGTTTCCCTAGGTTTTTCTCTAAGTTACTTATCTATCGTTTCTCTTTTAATCTAAATTTCCTCTTACTCTTCTCGCTCTCCTTTTCCTAAATCATTCTCTTTTTTAACATTAGTATATACGGTTTCTGGACAGAAAACTGATTCCAACTCAGTAAAGCCAGATATTGGGCAGATACTACTCTCTGATCTTAAAATAGCCTAACGGCGGAACATGCAAGCAGAATAATAATATAAGCAGTTTGATAATATGATTATTAAATTTTACCCCAACCTCAAATCACTGTTTATGGTTGGATAAAATATTAATTTGTTTTCTACATCAAGTACAAACACTACGCATTCAACAGTAATATTCCTATAAATTTCTTCACCCATACAATTTCAGGACCTGTGCAAAGATCTCGTGGCCGCCACAGCCAAATCTATGATAATGCCATCCACCCCTGCAATTCTATGAAACGGGGTCCCCACTGTATTACATCTTACTTTTCATAAGGTAGTATTCATATAAAATACAAATTTCATTGTAACCTAATTATGTACATTAATGAATCATATGCAATATAGGTGAACAATTCAACTAGAAAAATTGAAAATACAATGTATCTAAATACAAATTAGAGACATGTCATAATAGATCATTTAATCTTAGATAAATTAACAATGTTTTGCGGCAATTTTTAACATCAACTTAATATTTTTCTTGTTAAGAAGTTGAGTAATTTTAAGATTCAACGTTATGGATAAAAATAGTGAAATCTATATAGTGTTTTTTTTGTCGAGACAACGCATAAGCAAAATAAAATCACGGATTTAGACGAAAAAACACACCCGGAATGACGTCAAAATACGCGAAAATGTTTCATTCTCTAATAGTTGTCCTTAGTTTAATTTGTAACGTATAGTCAAAAGCAAATATTGATAAGATAGCTAAAGTCACAAAGCACTGGTCCATGCCCCAAATCATGGATGGCTCTCCATCCTGGTCGGTGGTCGATAGTAATACGCTCTAACAGTCTTAGAAAAGAAACCTAGCATTAACAATCTCCATGCGTTTTCAGATACTATAGATGAAATGAAAGACTTCAGATAATCCAACGCTTTGGCTACAAAATTCTAGTTACCTTAGTGCATGTTTGCATGATCTGCAGTATTCTGTCATTAAAAGAAGTGAATAGCCATTATATGTCGTCTGATATTATAGGTTTCCTTGGAAGGATGTCGCAAACTAGTTTCGGGGTTCGTTCCTAGGATGTTAGATCCACACTAGGTGCCTTATTATAGTGAACGGGAATCAGAAAAGTTAAAGTATCTCAACAGACTATCCACAATAGAGATAAGTACGATATTTGCAAGCGCCTTTTGTAAGTGAATGGTATTGTACTGTGTACGACAATCACTTTCTTCTACACTATTTTGGTCGTTAGAATTCACATACACTCAAACACGTATGCTCGTATATGAGTGGTTGTTCACAGTTCTTAGTCCAACCTTCTTGCCAAAATATGTATTTCGTCATTGAAATAATGACTTGGGAAGTAAATGTTATTATATTGGTCCAATTTCTGATTTGTAGGATTACCCAACTTTTTCTACCAGCGAACTTCTCCTAACGTCTGCTAGATGGGAGTAAAATCAAGATGTGTCTAGTTCCCTCTCCCTGGGATGTTTTATTCTTGAGCGAACTATGAGTAACATACAACACAATGCAGTCACTACCCAAACTCCTGTTCGAAAAAAAAAAAGTATTTACTGAAAGTTGACACAAGAATCCCTCAAGTTAGAGGGTTACTAAGTGAGATTGTTGCATGAAAGAAAGAGGAAGAATTAGTGAAGATCATGAATTATATGTCAGATAAATAACGGTTGACCTTGAATTTGACGGTGAAGATTGCACTCAGGATTCTGTTCCTCAAAGTAGCCTTTCTCGGGAAGAAGTTTTCTGGGTGAAACTTCTTTCTTACTACTGGAATATGAATGGAATTCGGATTATTCCAGTGTACATCGCATAGCCTGCTCTAGCCTTAAAGGTCTGAACTAGTGGAACTATGTAATGTAGCTCGTATGAAGATATGCCATGGAAATAGCGATAGTGTAGCGACAGGCTCGTGACGTTTCGCTTGTAAAAAAAAAAAGAGGCAGGAGAGTTGAAAATAATTAATAACCCACAAAGCTGCGAATACAATATCGAACTCTGTCAAGGCTGGAAAGTAGATTAGGTAGATACGGCCCATATATGATAACAATATCCTAATTTTTGCATGAACTGAGTTTTCTAAAAGTAGAGCTTGGTAGGAAATATTAGGTACTTTCTGGATCAGCACTGTGAACTGACCAGGTTTTCAGCAACTTTAGCGATAGATCTCATGTACAAGTTCCATTGGAAATCTTCGATACAATAGCAATAATGTCTCCATTGTGACATATATATATATATATATATATATATATATATATATATATATATATATATATATATATATATATGTCACAATGGAGACATTATTGCTATTGTATATATATATACACGTTTGTGTGTGTGTTAAAGAAAAACCAAAACTGTTGATGGAGGACGGCTTACCAAAACCTAAAAACCTTATCCCGATAAAGTCTCGAACAATACCGACAATACTAGATTGCCTAGACAGAACAGAAAACTCTTAACAACTTCAATTCCTATTAACGGTTTTACGGTCACGCTATCTTCAAACAACTTGAACGCAAATGAAAAAAGGTGCGGAGGTAGATTTATATAACACGTGACCATAAATCACTATACTAAAGCGTCATGGGGAAAAAATAAAACAAAATAATTTATTTTAAAAATGCGGATAACCACACCTTCACAAGGAAAAAGAAAATCTGCAAAGAAAAAAAAACCTGGTCACGGTTTACATAAATCTGGTTACCTTCTTTGTGTTCAAGTTGTCTGAATATTTCGTGGGCGTGAAACTAGAGTTACGACTAGAGCCATCTTTTCTTGGGAATATATATATATATATATATATATATATATATATATATATATATATATCCTTCCAACAAGAAAATATCCCTTTTCAGCAAACTTGTCAAAGGTGTTACAAGGCGGTGATCTAACATGATACACTGTATAATATATCTCTCATGAACAATTTGGTGATATGAAAATAGCAGTTCAAAATATATTCCGAATTGAAAAAAGGCATTTCCAGTTCATTCAAAATGATGGGTAGAAACTGGAAAATAATACTTTCATTAACATAACACTGTCGCGTTTAAAGTATTTCTATTCAGAATCTCACTTCTCTTAAAGATCTCAGTTTCACAATTCGTTGTGTCATGTCTGAAAACGAAATCATCAATCAAAGATAAACGTCTCTGTTGACCAATTATCACCAATGGTCAAAGTGAGCGACCTTTTTGACACACTGTCATAAAAAATATAACACCTATGAATCGAATAGCAATAAATGGACATTCGTTCGCCAGTTATTAGCTCTTTCATTAAGTACATCGTGAAAAAAATCCAGCATAACAACAACTATGTTAATTGTAGGCACGGCTGAATGGTTAGAACAGCGGCTTCCAATCGATTTTGCGCCATGCCCCACTTTGGTATTTCTAAAATTCTGTCGCCCCACTGTAATATTTAATTCTTAAATATTCAAAATTTTGCTGCAATTCACGTGAATGAAGCAAACTGAATGCTCACACGCACTGATTAGCCGGCAAACATGGACCCTATCAGCGACATGCATAATACCTTCTCCTTTGTTGTGACCGAGACACACGAGTTTGGGGCAACGGGAAATACCCTGTATGCCAGTTATACATGTACGTACATACACACAAAATATTTTTATGTATGCATTCTGTATATGCATCGTATTAACACTCTCTGTCAGATTCAGGAGAAAACAAGCCACTGTTACATTATTTACATTATTCGGATTATTGTCCTCATCTTTGTCGCCATATTTAATAAAACGAAGGATGAGTCAGAGGCCAGTATGTCTCTAACTACTGAGAGTGCCTCCTCCGTGCGTACCTTGGTGAACAAATTCACCACGTCCAAGCTCAGCATCTGGTTGGATAGGATGGGAGCATCTTTGATTATTTACACGAATTGGGGGTAGTTCCGGACATATGAAAGAGACTTTCCGATCAATGGGTCAATTATATCTACAAGGAAACGACTCAGAGGGTGGCACACTTTTACTTTGCTGTAGTTACCGTTGCTAATGAGGTCTTCCAGCTTTCTTGTATAATCTGATTTGTCCATCACTACAGTCACATTGCCTTTGGTAGCCGGTAGTATGATGATGTTTTTGGTCCTCTGTAGGGATCCGATCGCCAGCATCTCCAGTTTTGTTATGTTAGACCTAGGTGGCTTGGCCTTCTCCAAGGTCTGTCTCACCTACCATCTCAGTTCATCCGCCCGAGCCTGAGGGGTGCTCAAAGTCACCTCCTCGACTCTAGCAATGATGTCCAAGTATGGCACTTGCCTGATGGTTGTGGCGAAATTGAGACTCTTATTCAATACTGACTCCTCAGCGGCATTCAGCTGATATTGGCTGATGTTGACTACTGCTTTTACTGGTGGGTGATAGACCTTGTTCCTCACCTTTTCATCTTTCAATCTATATAATTTTTGTACTTGGCGAGCCTTGACTAATATCGAATTCATGTCTGAAGGATTTATCCAGGTCATTTTGGATCCTTCTCTGGTCTTCTTCAGAAGTAATTCTGTTGAAGTTAGTTAGATCCAGTGACAGGACCCAAAGAGTGTGAGTTCAATACCCGGTTAAGACAGTAGAGAACATTCAGAGGAAAATTAGCAGGAGATAACTGATAACTAACATCTATTAAAACATGGCACGAAAAACTAGAACAGTCTACTCCAGTGAGCGAAATAAAGGGTTCAGTTCGACATTCCAACCACCTGAAGAAAGCCGGAATGTACATCGGCCGAAACGTTGAAATAAATATGGCGACAAAGATGAGGACAATAGTCCGAATAATGTAAATAATGTACATAATACCTCATTTCAGAAATATAGACAAACCACTGTTAATAACTCATTCTCGAGTTGCCCCCTTATTCCCTTTGTATAGTAAGCCGAAGTGTGAACATCCTTCACATTCCCCACCACAATATTGCCATGTCCAATCGATGGGTCACCCTCCCCACGTTAAGAATCATTGGCTTAGAATTTAGCATTTTAATGTTTATTCCTGCTGTCAGAACTATGATATTTATTAAAGCTATTTCGTTAAATTGAAGAAAGAGACGGAGAAAAAAAAAGAAAGAAAGAATGGAAGGAAATCTGTAGAAATAAGAAGAAGGAAAGGAAATGAGAGGACGACAAATGATGAGAAGAAGCACAAGAGAATCATTCATCAAGAATCATCGGAAATGTCACAACAGATCAAATCATATTACAAGAATTTCTTATAGTGCAATAGAAAACAAAAGCAAAAGACAAGAGATAAAGACGTAACATAGTCTATTTGACGGTATTAAATAAAACTATAATTTAACAGAGACTACATTAGTTAATATATCAAGCTGAAATTAAGAACAAATTTTGGAAAGAATTTTTAAAAAATCCAACATATTCGAAATCAAGGGAAAATTGTCTTCCAATATAATAAGTACAATGAAGAAGCTGCCAGGAATTGCTTGACAAATTTAAATTTGCCGTGTTAAAGCCCAAAATATATTTAAAAAAAAACTATTGCCTCCATATTTTTCTCAGAAACGGATTATTATGTTTATTGATTCATTTCTGAGACAAATTCGGGGCCAATATTTTTTTAATCAGTAGCTTTAGTCCGAAAGTACTGATTACTAAAATTCTTCTCCCAGTTGCACTAAAGGACGATGATTGTGATTTATTCAATATCTCCACTTGTTTACAACCTTTTGCAAGAATTTAACATTGAAATTTAAGACCTGATAAGATTCTTATTACTATAATATATCAATACATCTCTTACATATCTTTGTCATTTACACAACGGTACATTATAAGGTTTTGGACGTTTTAATATTTAAGTTAAGATCAATCGTAATCACTGAAATGTAGAAAATACATCAATTAATATTACTACTACTATTATGGTAAATTGGGCTCAGAATGGTGCAATGGCACAGTAGTAATATATCTCATGAGAAGCAAACGCGAGATAGAAATCGTTTGATCGACAATCTTTCAAAGTAATATAGATTGAAGCGACATTGTTATTGATATTTATTACAAGCCTTGGACACATTAATGGTGACCCATCAAAAATCTAGAAGATCCGAGCTTGGCAACGGATCACTCTTCTGATCGTGATTTAACATCTCAGTGGGAGAAAAACTGGCTTGTGATCTTCAGTGGCTCAAAAACAAAACTAATGACATTACCTAGCTGGCCCTGAATTTTCTCTTAGGGACCCCGCCCCCATGCTTTGTGTCCCTATTAGGGTTAACATTCAGGACAAATCGGGGAGTGGGAACATAGTCGTTTCCCTTCACCACTTAAGTAAATACCTGAGTCCTCCCACTATCCGCTACCTTTACGAGAGTCAGATCATACCAAATATTAAGTTCTGCTGATATATATATATATATATATATATATATATATATATATATATATATATATATATATGTATGTATGTATGTATGTATGTATGTGTGTATGTATGTAAGATCTACTCGGTATTCACTTTCCAGTTTCGATACTGTTCAAAAGTGTCTCAGTGTCCTTGTGGGTGATAAAATATTGTCCACCCTGCAACCCAATTTCTCATAGACAAAACATCGCAAACCTCCCGCTGTTCGATCGCTATTTCCATGGAAAGAGTTCAAACAAACTACATTAAATAGTTCCAGCAGTTCTAACCTTCACGGCTAAGACCCCCACCAATATCACGCCCATTGTAGCGAGCCACCCTCATTCGTTTCGTAATGCATTTGTGAAATGCAAGTTCCACTGGAGCAGCTTCTTTTCATAAAGTGCTGCTTTGTGCAACCGACTTCCAAGAGGTTAGTTCCCCGATCCAATCTTTTCAAGTCTAGAGTTATCTATTTTCTTCCCCACATATCCCCATACATTGTGCCTTTTATTCTATAACTTTCTACATTGAGTGGATTTTGAGCAGGGTAAACATTTTTGTAAAGAAAAAATGTGAGTCGTTGTCATCATGGCAATAATGATCTGTGAATCAATTGTGCCGCGGCGAAATGGTAAATTCTGTAATAATCGAATTTGGCAAACGTTCCTAGAGCAAATAAAAAAAAAATATTCATGGTGGGGAGTGTTGAGGAATCGATTAGGACTTGTGCAACTTAAACTGGATTCGTTTATACAAATAAGTATTTGAAATATAATCAGTACTCTTACTGAAACACAAAAGAAAAGTAATATATGTGTGGCTTTCATTTAAACAGTTTATTTAATCAAAGACAGAAGACGAGACTTGATTGTTGCGAACAAAGTAAAGAGACTTTTTAGTTTTATTATCAAAGGAATGGATCAAAACTTACATCAGAAGAGAATGCAGTGCTAATACTTAATTATTCCCCTTCTGTGTGCAGCATTGAAAGCTGGACATTAATATTAATATGATTTTTAAAATTATTAGGCTCTTTAGATAAGAGCCATCCAATGAATGGTGAAGAAAAAGGAGAGAAGAAATGCGAACGTTCTAAACGATAACAATAAAAAGAAAGAGATGAATTTCATGCGTTGTATAATGAAGAAAGAAAGCTTGGAGGATTTCGCACTCACGTGACATATTAAAGAAGGGTAAATCAGAGAGTTATTTATTTAATAAATCTGTACCAATAGGTGGAGTTAAAAGCATCTCAAAGATTAATCATAAAAGGAAATCTGTTGCTGAGAGCACAACATACAAGGATATATGACAATCGTTCAGACCTGATTAAGACCTGACGGGACACGGCACTTAAAGAGAGAGAGAGAGAGAGAGATTTGGTGATACTAACTATATCATCCTTCTTTTTGTAGCAAGACTAGTATTAATTCAAATATGAGAAATAAAATACTATTTACACAATAACAAAATAAACGTAAATATCAGATTTTTTTTCAATGTGGAATTTTTGCAATCAAATTCATGTAATCAATAATCGTAACTCAGTAACAGCAAGAACAACAACAGTCCCAAAACCCTAGAAATGAGATTAGAAAATATGAATATCAGGGACCAACATTAGGTTAGAAAGCATCCTTGGCAAACACTAGAATGTACACTCACTTCACTTAGTTCATTTCGATCAAAAAGGTAACTGCATGAGATTATCGTATTTTCCGGCTTACAAGACACACTTTTTCCCTCTAGAATACCCTGAAAGATACGTGTATGTCTTCCAAAACGAATGTAAGCTAACGTCCAGGCTCAAGTAAGCTTAGACGGTCACCTAATTGGTTTGACTGATAGGGACGTGGATTTGTATGTTGAGTCATTACACTTTAATTTTAGCTAATAAAACACCGATTAAAATAAAAATAAATATATAAGATAAGAAATAAAAATAAAAAATAAAAAAAATAAATAAAAACAAGCAAAATAATCTAACCCAAATAAACAAATAAATAAACGACTTCCGGCAAAATAACCGCAA
>OZ010576.1:135622602-135625102 GCA_963932145.1 Acanthosepion lycidas
TTGTGATATTTCGTGAAATTAAAATTTGCCCAGTTTAATGTTTACATTAGTTTAAGACAGAACTGCTTGGAGAATTTAAATCATTAATTTATTTTTGTCAAACATGAGGTCCAGTTTCCTGAAATCTGCTCTGAATCGTATAATATAAAATGCAATAAGACATTTAATTACAAAAACAAAACAAACATTTAATTGCTTTTATGAATAAAATATATTATGGGCACTATTTTTATTTTTCGATGATTAAGAATTTTTTTCAAGAATTGTTTAAATTTAATAAAAAAACATTAATTAGCATAATTCATAGAGTTTTAAATCTTCATCATATTCGGACTTTTATCCTCTTCTTCGCCATATTCATGGCGTTTCTCAGAAATTCAGACATAATTTACAGGTAATTTCCATCAGGCAAGATGTCAGCTTCTCAATACCATAAATAAACAGCAACCACAGTATAAAAAATGCATATCTGCGATATTTGTAGATAAAGTAAATAATATTTGTTTCAAATGAGATTAATTAAACTTTCAGTCTGAAATTATTCCTTAAATAAAGTTTCCGAAAGGATTATTTTATATTTAAAATATTGTTTTTTAATAAGGAAAATTACATCGTTATGACGGATGGTTAAATGGCGCTAAAATAAGCTATTTTAATAATTTCATAATGAAACTTCACTCCAAGCAATTTAAAGAAAGTTTGAAATGCAGAAAAAATTATTTTGTCTATTAGAAATATTAAATTTGACCTATCAGCTTGAAATTAAAAATAAAAGAAAAATATAAAAGAAAAACTTCAAGAAACATTTTTAATTTTAAAAAATTAATTTTTAATTTTAGGTACCGTGTTTCTCTCTCAATATATATATATATATATATATATATATATAAAGAGAGAGAGAGAGAGAGAGAGAGAGAGATAGATAGATAGAAAGATATTAATCTCTTGGTATAATCCAGGCGAGTCCTATTAACAAAACATAGAATTTGAAATATATCAAATCTGACAAACAAAAGAGCGCAACTTTTCTTTACAATTGGAATTAGGACACCTTTACTTAATGACCATGTTCACCAAGGAACTTTAAATATAAATTTAAAGAAAAATTTTAAGGCTCCATTGCAATAATAATAATAATAATATACACACATATATATATATATATATATATATATATATATATATATATATATATATATATATATATACAATATGATGAAATTATGGATAACAGTGTTCCAAACCATGAAGATTAGTTTCAAGCGAAAAACTGCTTGTCGCCGTTCGAGGTTGACCGCAGTATCCACATTTACATGCCAGCAGGTTTTGAGCCCAGGACATAATTTTATTAAACAATGTGAATTACATTTTAAAATATTATAATCTATCTGTCTATCTATCTGACTATCTTTACACACACACACACACACACATACACACATATATATATATGCATATATACACACATAGACGGATAGATATATAACATAACATATATGTTAATGTATAAATTATACCATGTATAACAGAGAATATAAACGTTGTAGATATATATATATATATATATTGTATATACGTTTAATATATTTATAATATATATTACCTATATATATTATATATAATTATAAACATATTATATAGATAATAGATATATAAACATATAAAACATATATATATATATATATATATATATATATAATTCTCTCAAAAAGTACCAGCATATTTATTGAAGTCTACTCAAATTTTCCTATATGTATGTGTGTCTGCGTATGTATGTGTGTGTGTTCATCTGTACTCAAAAACTATCAACCAGATCAACTACACAAAAATTAATATATTCTAAAAATATCAAATTATGCAAGTAATCCAATCGTGGTCGACCTAATAAATTTTTAGCACTCTCTCTCTCTCTCTTTCTCTCTCTCTCTCATATATATATATATATATATATATATATATATATATATATATGCATGCATGTATATATGTATGTATGTATGTATGTCTCTGTCTATACCATTATCTATCTATCTATCTATCTATCTATCTATCTATCTATCTATCTATCTATCTATCTCAGTCTGTTCCTATCTATCTATCTATCTATCTATCTATCTATCTATCTATGTAAAATTATATGTATGTATACATGTATGTATGTATGTATGTTGGATCTATCTATCTATCTATGTAAAATCATATGTATGTATGCATGTATGTGTGTATGTATGTTGGATCTATCTATCTAACTATCTATCTATCTATCTATCTCCATCTATTCATATCTATCTATCTATCTATCTATCTATCTATCTATCTATCTATCTATCTATCTATCTCAGTCTGTTTATATCTATCTATCTCAGTTTGTTCATATCTACGTGCTTAATTAAATTTATTTTATCTCTTTAGAATTCTGCGGGAGGTCTCTTGTCCAACTTGAAAAAATCTTTTTTTATCATTGCCATGGGCAGATTGGATATATCTTACTCGCCGCCCC
>OZ010576.1:135635102-135655102 GCA_963932145.1 Acanthosepion lycidas
TATCTGTTAAAATAAACGTCTGCTCATCGAGCACTTGTAATGTAGTTGTTGAAAGAAAATGGTAGAAAATATATTTAGTACATTTCATTAATTAAAGAAAACAGTTTGTTAAAATGGCTATAACTATCTTGTAGATTTCTTAAGTAAGAAAATATTTTCTTATCTCTTTTATAGGAAGACATTTAAAAATAGGTGATACTGTTTTTTAAAAAAGTGATAATTTTTTCTAAGGAATGAAACAAATCAGTTAAATTAATTTAATTATCTATGTTTTCTTTCAGTAATTAACTTCCACATATGTTGTCTCAGGGTGTGTTATCTGATAAAATGAATTCAATAAAATTCTAGTTGACTAAATCGGTAATGTTTAAATCTATATCTAAATTAAAATTATTGAAATGTACAAGAAAAGGTCGACGGGAAAATTTATCACTTGAAAATACCTCTTTTTCATGATATTAACAAAATATTCAATTCATCAAACAATTTAAACATAAGTTTAATTTCATATGCAACATATTTTCAGACAGTCGTTGTAAGAAAATGTCTAATTTTTAAGTCAAAATGGCTCGATATGGTCTACTTAGCAATTTAAAACGGTTGGAATATAAACAAAGATTTTCTGCTTTAAAATGAAATAAAGATTAAACCTTTTTTTTTCTACAATGCATTTTCTTATATCGTCTTAAAATGCTGAGTATACTCACCTATTTTTCTATATTATATAAAAAAATACACGGCAAAAACTATTTGTAGATTGTTTTTTATTTAGTTGACGTAGAAGCACAATTAAAGTCTTTGAAAGAACCACAAAATTGAATGCACTGACGAAGTTTGTAGCACCAACCGATATCAGGTGGTCGGAATTCTTCGCGTTTTCTAAAAAAAAAAGTTTATTATTCTAAAAAATAACTATTGAAAAGAGCATGAAAATATTTTATCTTTTTTAGACACGTTATTAAATCAAAATTCGTCGTATGTATAAAGGTTTTGGAACATTATAAAATGTATATTCCTCAATAAATTGCATTTAACATTGCATGAATAAATTAGGATTTTACCCCCAAATTATTGCTAACGACTAAAATGAAACACGTGATGAAGGAAAGAAAACTGGATTTTAACCGATGATTGTACTTAATATTGTTTAAAACCTAAGAAGGTTATGATTGTGTGTTTCACAAATGATCTTAATGTTCATTAGTGATTACTTTCTACTCCAAGATATACTGTATTTTTTAGTGAGATGAAAATGAAACTATTTCTTGTTGTAAATAACATGGAATATATATCGTCGTCAGTGCACACACTTAACCGATTAAGAAGTTATTGTCAAATACTCTCAGCAAAGGACGATCAAGGAATATTCGGTAAGCATTTTTTATTCAGTTTACTACATATTGTAAAGCAAGAAAAATACGTATTGGAGAAAATACAAGAAAAACTGAATAAAGTTTACACACATACATACATACATACATACATACACACACACACACATATATATATATATATATATATATATATATATATAGTTATGTTTACACCTCATGAATAAATTTGATGATCATTTATTTGCCTTCCTGTGTATGCACGCCAACACGCGCGTATACAGTCGGTTATACCGCGTAGTTTGATTTATCTAACTTTATATATATATATATATATATATATATATATATATATATATATATATATATACTGCAGTTCAAATTGTTTTTTTTAAATTTGTCCAAAAAGTAGTTGTTTTGTACTTTAAATAAGTGAAACATAGATGGTTAAAAAAGTAAGACATAATTTTTTAATAGAAATTTTATTATAACAAAAAGAAAAATGCCTTTTATGATCAAATTACCCTCACGTCAAAATATCCTCCTTTAGCCTTGATTAATGCAGCATTCGTCGCAACAGTTTCTCAGACAATAAGTTTGATAACTGATTTCATTTTTTTTTAAATGATTCTATGAATTTTTTATATTTCTTTTTTTTTTTTTTTTGTTTTTTTACTTGTCTGTCAAGTTCAGATGACTGACCGCTTCGGAATACCAAGTGCGTGAGGTATAATGGATAATGGCTCGGAATTGTTAAACGTAGAGCCGAGTTCCAATTCCCGTTGCGTTCGTTATATTTACTTACGTGCAAATACCCCAGGGAAAGTGGCTATGAAGCTACCTCTTCTCGCCACCAAATCTAAAGCTTGGTTAATTATTAAGGCTTGCATCACGACACCATTATTATCTAAAAAGAAAAATTATTACAAACTAAAATATTTTCAATAGCATTGCAAATATTCGGTGTGGACATAATACTGAAAGAACATAACCGAAACCCTTGGATGTAATGAAGCACGTAATATCAAAGAATTGGTTCGCACAGGCGCATCCTACCTACGCCTCTTTTTACACACAGACATGCACACAAACACACACACACACACACACATTACATCAAACGTTATTACAGTGGATACGTTGTATGAAATAACTCAATTTTTATTCACTTAATAGTAATTATGACTTATTTTATTGCAAAATGGGGAATCTATTTCAAACAATTGTCCACTATAATAACATTTAGAATAATAAAAAAATTTGTTATTAAAAATAAATCCATTAATTCTTCATATATATATGACTATGAACCTAAAGAGCCAGGAAAAACTACCTAGGTTTCACCTACGCGGACGAGTATACATACTTATATATATATATATATATATATATATATATATATATATATATATATATATATATATATATATATATATATATATATATATTAGTTGTTTACTCGTTGTGGTTTTCTTTTCTTTGGGCTTTAAACCTGTATCTGTGCGATTTTTTTCGACAGACTTTCATGTTTCTAGCTCTTTCTTTTTTTAAAACCTTTTTTCCTTCGAGATTGATTTGATTATTGGCAAATCAAAAATTCGAAGGTTTTTCGAAATGAGTATAGTTACCTATATATATATATATATATATATATATATATATATATATATATATATATATATATATATATGAAGAAATATAGTCTTAAGGTGTGCTATATTTATGGGATAAAGTGCTCAATATCAGAGGTAGGGCGTGTCTAAATATAAAAGTGAACATAGGTGGCCTGTCGATTGCATATAGCATGAAACAGACTGTCGCTTCTAAGTGTTGACTTCTATGTTCCCTTTTATATATATATATATATATATATATATATATATATATATATATATATATAATCAAGAAGAGAAGCTTAAAGATTTATTTCGGTTATAATTTATTTAGTGAATATCTATATATTCATCTCTTCAGAGAGAAAGCTTTTAGCAAATGGAGAAAAAATTGAATAAGAGATTTCAGTCTGATGAGATGAACATATAGATATTCAAGAAATAAATTATGACCGAAATAAGGATTTGTTTTCTTGACTTTTATCATTATTATTATTATTATTATTATTATTATTATTATTATTATTATTATTATTATTATTATTATTATTAAAATACTCTGTAGTTTACATTTAGCTCTCCCTGGATTAATATCCTCATTGAAATTATCCCTACAAACTGGTAATATATCAAATATGTGCTGCTGACAATTTATATTACAATGAATCGTTCATACAAAACGTAAATTAGTAATATATATATATATATATATATATATATATATATTTATATATATTATGTCTATGTCTATCGTCTTTTCATGTTGACTTGAATATCGTCTAATTTTAATTATGCTTTAATAACTATGTCCTGAAGAAGGTCTACTAGAGCGAAGAATATGTATAGGCGGCATATCTCCATTCAAACGTGTTTCCTCAAAGATCATCCTCAGTGGTCAATTACAGACACAAACTTATTGTATCTGTGTGCAAATATGCATTGGTTGATGTTGATTTAAAAAAAACAAAAAAAAACAGGGTTAAACTCGCCCTGTTATACACCTGAAAATGATCTTGAAGGAGATCGAAACTACTTCGTTAGGAAGAAACTACCGCGTCTTCCTTGATGAATTTGATCTTAGCATCAAGAAACTGATTAGAGAACGAGAAAGGATCAGTATGAAAATAAATACCCATACTATGTTTATATTATTCAATGAAAGATATATACATATAGCAGCAATGAGTAAGATGAAAAAAAAATCTGCATATACGTACAAATACTTGCACGTACGTATAAATGTATTTCTCCCCCAGGTGTTATATATATATATATATATATATATATATATATATATATATATATATATATATATATATATATATATATGTAATACCCTACGTTGATTGCACAACTCGGATGACAATGTAACAATTACTGAAAAAATCGACATTACCACATCTGTGCAAGACAATGTCAGACCCTGGCAAGATATAAAACCATATCCAAGTTTCCCATATTTTATCATAGATCAAGCGATGCAATGCCTTGAAATCGAATCGCAACTAACATCACATAAATCACTTAAAGCCTACATAAAATATAAGCAAAAAAGTAATTTTCAAAAGATAGATCAGTTTATTTTACGAGAATATGTGTACATATTCAATTTCAAAATCATATTTTAGTAACAAGAAGATGGGCTCGATGCAACATCGTTAGTGAGTACATTTCCGACTCAGGTAGATTTTATTCATGTTGGCCATCATGATCATGATAGCGATGTTCAAAGAGTCTTTTTTTTAGTTTGGTTGATCATCTCTAGACAAGGAATTAAAGTGTGTAGGTCAGATTATTCAAATCAGAAGAGCCTGGCTTGGTTATTTTTACAGTGACATGATTGCAAAACAACGTCTAATTTAGGTATGCTAGGTAGGACATGTAGATGCAATTTCTGTGTTACCTCCGCTGGGCTAACACGCTCGGTCAAATGCATTAATACCAGGTAGAACACCTCGTTTTATGCGGTGACATTGACCCTAACATTTGCTGGAAGATGTATGGGAGAATGACTTCGTTTTCATTGTTCACAACCATTAGGATTATCAGAGATGACGAAGGTAACACCATAGATAACTCAGTGGTGTCTGATTTAAGTTTTGTTTTCTTTTTTGTTCGTCGTTACTTTCAAGAAGCCCATTACGTCCGATTTGCTGGAATTGGCGGCTATTGACACGAACCGTTTCATTGCCTGTGTTAGGTAGGAAACTAAAATATTCATACATATATACGTACATATTCACTATATTTCGGCAAGTATATATATATATATATATATATATATATATATATATATATATATATATATATATATATATATATATATATATCCATGGGGTTTTAAATACATTTGCACGAATATACAAGGCACTTCAAAAACATTTCATGTAATTATTGTTTAGGTTGTAAGTGCAAACGCACACACACACATACAATCATACAAACATATAGAGGCATACAGGCAATCCTTACATGTTTGTATGTATGTCTATCTCTTTGTATACACGTATATAGGTATGAAATATTTTAGAAGAATTTAAATTGAAAAAAGGAAATATTTCGTATAATTAATATTTTATACGTATGGCGAATAAATTTCTTAATCTTGGTCTTACTATAATTTACAAACATCAAACTAGAAAATGTTTCAATTTTTATTACGAGTTTATGTTCATGTATTTGAATTTTTTCGTGTTAAAACACCAGTTAAATTTCAAAGATGAAAACGAAATCAATATCTTATATTTAAATCATTTATTTAAATTTCATTATTTTTTACTGAACACGATTTTAACCATTTTCCGTTTAATAAACCTTTCATGAAGTCTGTTTTATTTTTCAAAAATTCCCAAATCAAGTTTGTGTTTCAAATGTGACAATTCTTTTACTGTGGCATCATACTATGAATCTCTTGTGACTAAATGGTATTTATCATTGAACATATACTCGCCACAGAAGCAATTGCCCTATAAAGGCAAAAATTTCTTGGGATTAAGAAGAGAAATATTGAAACTTTTGGAATCGATTGTAAATTTCTAGTCATTGTTATTCACAACATTTTTTCCGCTCATCTTTTTTAAATGATCAGATGGATTTAACAAGGACAACGTCATCAAAATATCAGCACTGCTTTCAGCTTTTCCAAGTATTTCATCCATTTTACCAGCAACTGCTTCTAGTTCAAACCCAGACAAAAATACTGTTTTCCATCTAAGCAATATATTCACCATCAAGAACCTGTTTTCTCTAAACTTGATAAAACAGCAATCTTAAAATATGGTCAATTCTCTCCTAATCTATTGTATGGGTTTTCTCTATCGTTCTTTTTCAAAGTATTTTTCATCAACAAACATCAAATATTTATCTCTTATTTCTTTTAGGTTACTATTCAGCCTATGACATTTTATAACAGTTTTATTTGAAGCCGCTTTTGTTTTCTTCAAATGTAAAATAACAAGCCGAAGAATCCATTAAAAAAAACATAGATATCACTCTCTTCATATTTAGCTCTCACAAAATATTTTTCTCGACAATGTACACATTTCTAGTGAACAAAATATGAATTAATCATTCATAAATCTGTAAATTATGCGCAAAAACTGGTAACAACTAGAAAAGAAATCTTGTATTTGTGTGCAAAAGAAGGCTCTTCCACTTACACAATTCGTTCCCAGAGTTTCATTGGCGTCAATGGGTTATAAGAAGAAACTTATAATTAATAATTTTTTATTTTAATTTTTATAAGTAATATCAAAATTTTATATTTTTTTTAT
Source organism: Acanthosepion lycidas (assembly GCA_963932145.1). NCBI lineage: Eukaryota > Metazoa > Mollusca > Cephalopoda > Sepiida > Sepiidae > Acanthosepion > Acanthosepion lycidas. The sequence continues at coordinate 135,641,820 of OZ010576.1, forward strand.
TAATAGGTTAATTTAAACTCACAACATTATTTTATCCCAATTACAAGCAGAGCAGTGTTACTCAAAATGGTGGCCCGCCTTCCAGTGCCGGTACGCGAAACTTCAGCAACCGGTATACGGCCAGTGTCCAGGTTATGCTAACGAATCATTTGTAAAGATTAAGATTATATATTTTTTGTTTTTATATTAATAAACTGTTTATTTTTATTACTTTTTATATGTTTTGATATTGAATTATTTTTTCAAAACAAATGAAAGATAAAAATAGTCAACTTTTATTATATTTGTCTATATTTCTGAGATGAGGTGTTATGTACACTATTTGCATTATTCGGACTATTGTCCTCATCTTTGTTGCCATATTTATCATAACGTTTCGACCGTTGTACTTTCCGGTCTTCTTCAGGTGGCTGGAATGTCGAACTGAACCCTTTATTTCGCTCGCTGGGGTAGACTGTTCTAGTTCCAGGTGCAATGTCTAATGGATGTCAGTTATCAGTTATCTTCTGTTAATTCCCCTCTCCAAGTTCACCACTGCCTTAACCAGGTATTGAACTCACATTCTATGGGTCCTAGCATTTTTTTCTTGATGTATCATGTACATGTAATATTTCGTGATAATATTAATTTATACCGGAAACGAGATATATAATGAATATAATAAAATCACAATGTTTCGGCCGTTGTACACTCCGGCCTTTTTCAGGTGGTTGGAATATGTTTTATTATATTCATTATATATATCTTTTCCGGTATAAATTAATATTATCACGAAATATTACAGGTACATGACACATTGAGAAAAACTGCCGCTCTGCCATATCAGATAGTTTAAGAAGCACTGAAGTAGAGAATATATGTAGAAATACCCCTAAAGTCATTTACCTTTCATTGTAGGCGCATCACAAACAAAATTTAATTATTTTTGCAAAGACCTTTCTCAACGTCATTATTGTTTTTCTTCCTCTTTCTTTATACTTCCAAAATTTTGTGCTACTTTTGTCACCAGAGTAAACAACAATTATTTTTATTTAAATAAATCATGTTTTACTAAAGTGAACAACAAATAATTTAACTTTTTTGATGTTTCGCCAGGAATGGTGCAATTTTCTTTCTATTCTCTTGCAGAAAATATTGCACCGTAGCGAATATAATTTTGCGAAGTTGTTTTTTTAAGAATTTGTTGTAAATAAAACAAGCCAGAGCTTCATTAACGCTCACTTCCAGTCATCTGTGTCTCAATTAACAGTTGCTTTCGAAATAATAGCTTCATTCTTTGTTTCTAGCTGAAATGGACTTTGGTTCAAATAATCTTGCTTATCAGTTTTGTTTGAACACTTAGCTGTTCTGAAGCTGATCATATGGACATGGGGGGATTTACTTGACTTACCCCGCACAGAGTCAGGTTGTGACACCAGGTCGGTTTAACGTGGGGGACCCGAGTGCATACATTCGGGCTAAGGACAAAATTTCCCAAGCCCCCAGCAATCTTCGATTGCGTTGACCTCAGTGCGAATACCGATTCCATACTCTAGTGAAATGAGAGGGTGCAGTCTCGTGTATCTGTTCCCAATGGCAGGGCACAGTGTGTGATTTTCCTCAGTTTCACCTCCATCCTCCGTCGAAGCCGCAAATAAGTCACACTCTCCCCGAAGACAGAGACGCAACTGAGAGATGATAAATGAAACCTACCCAGCATCAGCACTGTGATTTAAAAAAATGCTGGTTCACCCACAGCTATTAATAATAACGCATTTTTTCCGAGATCAGCTTTACTGGAGAATATGTCAGCTTTTGATGTTTAACATTTGTAAAATTGTCTTTTATCTCTGCGCAGCCCCAAATACTTGTAACAATGATTTTAATGGATAACATTTTGCCAGTTACTGTTGAATGTTCCCTTCCTTTTCGACATGATATGTAGGATAAATTTCTGAAATAAAATAGAAATAAATTATTTTAGAAGTTTCATCAAAATGAAATAAGTACAATCAAAAATTCATCTAAAATATGAATTAATCTCAAAAATTTAAAAGTATAAAAACATTTCTTTAAAATATCTAAAATCAACGTTATGAAAAGTGAAGATGAAAATGTGATAAATAACCATAGGGGGTCATTGGAACAGACCCCCCCTCAAATTATGTTAATCTTGGACAAGGTGGGATGGACAGTAACCCTATTCAATCGGAAGTATATGCCAAAACGTGAAACAAATTTATTATTTCATTTAAACACGAGTAAAGCGTGTTGATTTCTCTACTTAGTATGGCATACAGCCAAATTTGTTTCTTAGAATTAGCTGCTTATTTAGAAAAATCAGATTTAAACATGCTGTTTTTGTTTTGGGCTCGAAGATCTTCAAAAGCAATTGGTATTAAAATCTTCACGCATTAATAGAAACTATGAGCTTAAATATTAAATGTTACTATTAAGAAAATAATACAAAATATCATTTTTGTAAACAATAAGAATAAAATAATTATATTTTAAGCAGAATTATTGAAAATAAATATGAATTAGGACGTTCATTTCTATGTATATTTTTTTTGTCTACCTGGATAGCTGGTAAATTGAGATTATGTCTCATTTTGAATATTAAGCGTAAAAGAAAGATGGCTTACTCGTAAGATAAAAAAGCTTTAATACCAACAATCTTGTTTTGAGAACGAGTATTTTACGTTTTCTCTATTTATTAATATATTATATTAATATATTATATTATTATATTAATATATTATTAATATTAAATGGTCATTAATATTGAGGAATCTTTAACCGTTTCTCCTCTCAGTTAAACAACAATGAATAATAATAATAATAATAATAATAATAATAATAATAATAATAATAATAACAGTTAATCTAAGATCTCAAAGAAATACAAAAATTTGTACTCACAAGTACAGCTCAGTTAAGCGAAGAGCTTTATTTAAGTAAAAAATGTGTGTGATGTTAGTGAAAATGTCATAAAGCCATTTATGAACTTAGTTCTCTAGTTGGGACCCGGAAGGAAATAAGTATACAACAAAAATCAAAGGAAATAATAATAATAATAATAATAATAATAATAATAATAATAATAATAATAATAATAATAATAGTAAGAAGAAGAAGAAGAAGAAGTAACAACAACAAAAATAGTAACAACATCAACGACAGGTAAGTTCATAACCTTTATGAATATATATTCTGCCCATTCTTTCCAATAAGAAATTTTGCTTCCTTGTTTGATAGCTTAGCATTTGAAAGAAAGTCTGGAACTTCAAAGTAGTCTTATGTCTGAAATAAGGATGGAGGTTAAGTGTGGAAGAATGAAAAGATTAAGAATATTATAAAAATATATTAAACAAAAAATATCATTAGCATCCAATTAGGTAAACTGTAAAATTAGCGAGTTGAATTTATTCTGCTCGTTATAAAATGTTCTTTTTTCAGTTAAATCTTAACCAAATGAAATCATGAGATTTAAATGCCAATCTAATATTGTTTTTTAAATTGTGAAGTCGAGGAAAACTCAACAAAACAATAAGTGTTAAAATATTTGTAGAAAATACACGAAGAAGCTCCGTTTCGGCAATGAGAAAGTGACTTTAAGCTGAGATGACAGGGCCGGACTGATAACATTACAGATTCTTATTGGGATTTTGTCAAGATGCATTTTAAAATCATATCTTCTTAGTAATGTTAATTATCATCCTTAATATTTTACATGTAAAATACAGAGAAAGCCTGAAACAAATGACCAGTAAAATTAAGAAAAAATACCTACTTGCGTGCTTATTCATAACTTTATTTTCCCTAGACTAACCACGTTTTATGTTATTCGTATGTTAATTCTGAAACTGAGTTAATCCCATTGAAGTGGACTAAGCATAGTCAACAGTAACACGAAATATTGCCTATTTATATCAGTTACAATATGTTTTCAATGGAGTGAAAGAAACTTGTTTGAATGATGAATTTTATCTGCAATATCAAAGAGTCGTACGCACATATTAGGTTGCTGCAAAAATAATATCGCTTTTGACGTTAAAAAATACGTCAAAAAACGATATTATTTTTGCACCAACCTAATAGAAAAGAAAAACATGCCCGCGCTCACACAGGAAAAACAAACAGACGCACACACGCTCACACACACACACACGCTCACAAACACGCATACTCACACACCTACACCCACATACACACACACACACATATATGTATACATAAAATGATAAGAATACTATTATCGATACAATAATATAAAAAATCCACTATTCATACTTTCATGTGGTAACACAATCGTTAGGTTGATAAAATGGATTCTACCTGCCTCATGATTGCGTTAGTGGATATATATATATATATATATATATATATATATATATATATATATATATATATATATTAGGTTGGTGCAAAAATAATGACGTAATGATGTCGTATTTTTTAACGTTAAAAAACGACATTATTACGCCATTATTTTTGCACCAACCTAATATATATATATATATATATATATATATATATATATATATATATATATATATATATATATATGTATATATGGTAAAACTGCTTCGTTTTTGACGACGCGTCTCGTCATCTGACTTTATCAAGGCAAGTGACGATAAACAATGTTGCTCGAAATTCAAAAAACTTAAAAGACGCTCTTGAGAAAATCTCTTTTTGTATATTAGCAATATTTTTTTCTTTTTTTTTTCTTTTTGACAATGTGTCTCTTCTTGTTTTCCATGTCCACAATGTGTTTTATTTGGATGTACAGTCCAACAAAGAAACGAGAGTTTTGATTGCAGCAAAGCAATGTGCAGACGCTCTCTCCTGATATGGCTGCGCTGTTTTAATTTTTTTTTTTTTTCGCCGGGCTCACTTCTCTCCGGCGACAAGCCTCACCTACACCCTCAGTGTAAGGCGCATATATTACGCGCACACACACACACATATATGTATACACTGCGTGCCAAATTATTATCGAGATAATTTTTTTCTAATATTTCAGAAACCGTCCAATCAATTAACACAAAATTTTCACACAATGTTGGAAACACTGACTTGCGCAATCAACGAAATTTTCAAAGGTTCAGTAAAATTCCCAGAATTGAGCAAACGAAACGTTTACTAATGTTGCGCGTGAATGTTTATGATCAAAAGAAGCTAATAAATAAGATAATCAAACAAATAATAACAGATACAAACAAAGGCACAGTTTTAAACAAATTAATAGGGAATGTGCTTTCCCTATTTTAAAATTACTTGAAGAAGTCGACGATCCATAGAATTTGTTAATTGTAGGATGTCATCTGCTGTAATGCTGCGAGATATGTCAAGAATTGCTACCCACAACCCAGCGTTGCTCCTGAATTGTCGTCCGTTAGTGTACAGTCTTCGCTTCATGATGCTCCAAAGGTTTTCGATTGGGTTCAAATTCGGAGAATTTGCTCACCACTTTATTTTTCGAGGTCCATCGAAGCCTAACTGTTTCAAATATTCAGTAATCTTGTGAGCAGCATGTAAGGGAGCATTATCTTGCATAAAAAGAATGGCCCTTCTGAAGGCAACTCTTTACCTTTTCATCCACGGTTCTAGATGCTCCTTCATAAACGCTATGTATGCATCAGCAGTCATTTTGACGCCATCTGGTACTCTCCATGGGCCCACTAATGTTTTTCCAATGATACCACACCAGATCATTATGCCTCCACTGCCTTATTGGCGTCTCAAACGATGATGACGATTCTGTCCGTTCATTACCCAGCCTTTGCACCATCTATCTGGCCGATCAAGTGTTACTTGAGTTTCGTCTGTGAACAAAACTTTAGAGAAGTCAATCTTCATTTTGTTCTCGGCCCATTTCAATCAATTTTGAATGTGATTTCTCGTCAACGGAGGCTTCGATACAGGTTTGACTGTTATTGCTATTTCCCTCAGATACCAACACCGAGTACATTTAGACACAGTAGGATCCCCAATGCGACTGAAAAGCTCTTGACTGGTAAGTCCAGGGTTATTCGTGGCCTCTTGTTTAAGACGTGACATGAGACGACGTGAAATAACCCTCGGCTTGCCTTTATCTGCCATTTTGCGTACTTGTGTAGACCCTACACATGGGGAACTTTTTCACTGTTTGATGACACCTCCCTATCATTTTAGAAATTTATAGAGTAGATTTATCTTTTCAGAGTTCTCAGGTGATAGTTTTCTTTTCAGCATCACTTAAACTGCTTTTACGGCCCATCTTTTCACTAAATTCTTACACTTTTCTAATAATTTGGCACGCTCAAATCACCGGGCTGATAACAAATATGGCGCCAGTTTGTTTACATTGCGCAGATGAATACGATAATTTCAGTGATTGCGCAGGTAAGCTTTGCCAACATTATGTGAAAATTTGAATTGATTGGACGGTTTTTGAAATATTAGTAAAACAGTTATCTCGATAATAATTTAGCACGCAGTATATATATATATATATATATATATATATATATATATATATATATATATATATATATATATATATATATATATATATGATGAGGATATATAAATATATACCACGGATTATAATTTATTCTCTCATTATGTAAAAAAATGAAAACAAAAATACTAAATACCTAATGTGTTCTTTCCTATTTTTCTATATATTTGCACACACGCACACACACACACACGCGCACACACACACACACACACACACACACACATATATATATATATATATATATATATATATATATATATATATATATATATTCACGTGTGTTTTTGTGTGTTATGAATATACTTGAATCATTTATGTTACATACCCCGAAAATAAATTTAATGTTCAGTCAATCTGACTGTAGCCGATTAAATCGATAAGGATATACACTGAAAATTTAAACCTATTTTCTTCTTACTCAGATGTACATAATAAAACTACCGATTGCAACGACACGACAAAATATGTCAATGTAAACTTACTTTTTCTAGAGAGAAAACGCATTAAAATTTATTATTTATTCCTCCTGCCATATTGCTTTGCCTTCTGCCATATTGCTTTGCACAGTCGATAAGGGAAAATTCTCAGCCTTAAGAAAGTCAAATTCTTTTGTAAGATCTGACGAATTATAGCCATTCACACATCTTTCATCCTAAAGGTTAACGCCATGTTTCTTTTTAAAAAGATTCCTCCGATCGAAAGTCGTAACAATGGAAACAAAGTTTGTTTTAGCTTTTCTTTAGGCAGGTTGTTATCCCAAATCTATGTTCGTGTATATCTAAGATCCATTAATCAAAATAACATAGATCGGAAAATATTAACGTAAACCATGTTTGAACTTGCATCCATGGGATCCCAACTGGCTACGATATTATCAATTAGCTTACGAAAGACAAACCTTATCAATTAGGTTAGGAAAGAAAATCCTGTATTCAAGCTCATATCTACACAAATGGATATCTTGTATAAGTTCATTCTTTTCAAAAGAAAAACAAATGGTTAATTGCCTCCGTTGATGGTGATTTAATCAGTGGATCAGAGGAAATCAAATACACTGGTTCAGGGATATTTCAAGGACGATTTAACTGGAGAGTTTTAACTGTTACGAGATAGGTCCTAGCATGGACAGCCGGATTAAGACTAAGAATATACTGAATACCAAAATCACCGGAGGAAAGATAGAGAGTACAACGGTCAAAACAGTGTGTCTTTTTCTTTTTCTTTTTCAATCGTTTCACTACAAGCAAAGCGATAATTACAATAAGACGCAAAGGGTTACTGCGATTGAAATAAAATGAAAAAAAATGCCATTGAGCAGAAAGGCCAATAAATATGATTCCGGAAGACAGAAGATGGCGATTTAAGTTGCATTTAAACTTTTGAAGATCAGAGTTGACAGGAAACAAAAAAATCAGAAGAGGAGAAATACGAGAGAAAAAAAAAACTATTAGAATAGAACTTACGGTCATATCAAGATATTTCAATAGTAAAATGATGAGACATAGTATTCAATCTAGTACGATGATGAAATTCATACGGTCAAGTTTCCAAAAGAGAAAGCTCATTAAAACAACTGCCATGGAAATATTTATGAAAAAGACACAGGGAAGCCACGTTAGGGTGGTAGCAAAATGTACGATAACTTTCTTTTTTTTTTTTGATTTTGTCAAGAAATTCGAGATATATAAGAGGGACACAAGCATAGATGTGGCAGCAATATTAAATACATCAACAACGAGTAGATTTCTAAACGTGTATACAAACGGATACGCACTAGACCTCTATTTGGACACTGCAATTCCGGTCAGATTCTTATGTTTTGGAAGGAGTTCTGATGAGAAGTTACTATCAAGCTTTATGGCATTTAACTCTTAATCATTATGTAGGAAGGGGAGGTGTTGGAACGAGACCGATTCAAGCTTATTAACAAGAACATGAACTAAACTCACTGTCCAAACTTTCCTATAAATAAAATGAATGATTTTGCTTTTTAGTTGGAGGTGCTCGGAAAATAAATCATCCCTTTAACTCTTGAAACATACACACAATCCACACACCCAATTAAAAAGCAAAAATAAAATCATCCTTGATAATTGCTAAAAATATAACTGAAAGCGCTCGAAATTACAGGACATTTAGACAGTTTCTACACATTCTTTGTCTTGAAAAGAAAACACTTGTTCGAACACAAGAAAAGTTAAATAAAAAGCTTAATCGCAATACCATGTCTATCGTATTTAATGAAACATGTATAAATGAAGGATTGGTGCTTAAGTACACACACACACACACACACACACACACACACACACACACACACACACATATATATATATATATATATATATATATATATATATATATATATATATATATATATGATTAAGCGGATAAAAGTTTGTCACTGAGCTAATTGATGTTGTCTTCAGCATTCCGAGTGAGTTTGGTAGGCGAACCTTCCCGCCCACTCTTCAGGGGTTTTCAGCAATGAGGTGCAGTTTACACACACACACACACACACACACACACAAACACACATATATATATATATATGTATATATATACAGCGTCTCATTACTAATCACTTAATTTTGTTTTATATTTTTTTAAATACATTGACGCAATTCATGTAAAATAATTAATAAATTTTGTCGTATTTTCCGCCTTCAACTTCAGTCAATATTATTATTATTAATGAGCTGAAGAAATATCTTTTAATAATTATAATTACGTAATGTGTACAATATGAATTGTTTCGTGGCATGGTAAATAGTATTTTCAAGTTCAAATTTGTTGGTCAGTTTTCACCCTCTTTCGAATGCACCATTTCTTTCAGTTGGCTTATAAACGAGCGACCAATTTGGCTACTTCGTCAAACGTTTGTCTTTGAAACCAATTGTATTCTATGTTATGGCTACTTTCGTATATAACAAATATCTTCTTTCAGAAAGCTTTTTTGTGCTTCTGTCCATGAGTGACTTGAAAAAATGTGTGCTGTCATCTTAACACCATTTGAAACTCGCCACACACATAACAACTCACCATATATAATTCAATATAATTCTACGCCAAAACATGGTACCACAATCTAGGAACGTGCAACAACTACCTTTGATTTATCTGATCCATTAAGGTTAGCATGGCGTTCATCAAATAAAAGAGCGTATTTGAAAAGATATAATGGTTCCAATTTCTTTCAATTTTAAATCTGGCCTAGTCATACATATTTGGCAATTTTATTTAGAAACCGAAATCTGGTGTTTTCGATAATTTCTCTATTCCATATATCCCAAAACCTTAATATTTTGAAAAATACGTTTTTTTATTTTCTCTCTTAATTCCGGTCAACTTGCTTTTAACCGAACTGTATTAGACGCTTCCAGGCGCTTTCACAGTTAGGTGATAGTTGACAATCGATGTTTTTCAATTGCAAGTGTTATGGCTCTTTTTGAAAACATTTGCCTTTATCCGTAAAATTAGATTATGACACATTTTAAAGCATTAAACGGAAAATATATCTAGTGATTTGAACAGGATACTTCATATAAATTGATAGCGTTGGCTTACATCTGTCTCTCATGTTTACTTCGCAGAAGGAACATGTTTTCATATGTATTTCGCAGAGAGCCTTTACTATATTTCCTCGATTAAAGCTGTAGCTTCCAGCAGGAATATGGAGAATCAGTGATGAGGTAAATTATTTTACAAAAATGATTTATTTTCGACACAATCTTCTGCCTTAATAATGCTCTTAATGCGGTGCCGAATATTAAAAACAAATATTGAATATTATATTGTGAATCTCAGTGCAAACATGACACAACAACCTCATATCACGCAAATTGTAGAGTTACTAATGCATTCCTCTATATATATATATATATATATATATATATATATATATATATATATATATATATATGCGTCTGTGTGGTCATCACATTTTTATTAAAGTATAATTGGGGGTCGATCTGTTTCAAGCAGAATCGAAGAAACCTTTAATTGCAGGAAGACAATACAAATAAATGACACATTCAATTTAACTACACAACATGATTACGTGGTCTTATGGAAAACAACATGTAGGCATAGTGATTTTCCAAGCGTAGCTTGGATGTGGCACAAGGCCGAAAGGAAGGGGCACCCAGTGAGGATCGAACTCACTACTCATTCGTAATCGTTCTAGCGAGACAAGCTTGCTAAACATAACACCACCTCGAGGTGCCCAAAACAAAACAACATGTAGGCATCCAGAAGAAAAAATTCGCCGCTCAGGTCATGTTTCCCTGAAATAAAATAGGAATTATTTAATGGTGTTGTGGTTTCTTTAATTTAAAGAATCTTCTCTACTTGATTGAGCATTTATCTCCCATCTACATTTATATATCTACGTTATATATTCGAATAAATTGAGATATCACATCCTTACTAAAAATGAAAAAAAAAAAAACAGATTTTAACAGAAAGAATTACGTGAATATTGATTAAATACAATATGTTTCAAAATAAACCCCGTTTTATCTATTTATTTCCCTTTTAATTAGCTTATTATTTTTTTTCACTATCTTTTTTGAAGTTTCCGGACGTTTCGATATATATTAATTTATTTATTTTAAATATAATCTGAAACATTGTAGGGACTTGTGTTTTACTATTTTTGTCATCTATCTTTAATTATAATTGCTATATATGTTGTTGTGGATTCCGGGTTGAAATCCGGTACCAATAAATAACAATGAATAACAGGAATGAATATATGAAAATAATGTATTAACGTAATAATACAAACTGGTAAAGCAGGTTAGTAGTTCCAGGAATACGTGTTAGTAGCAAAATATATATACAGTCTTTGGTATTGAAGTATCGCTGTATGACTTCTTACTGAGTCTACATGCTCGCTCACGGTGACTCTTGCTCGCTACGTTCGTTCTGTCGGTCTGTCTGTCAGTCTATCTGTCTGTTACCTTCACCCTAGGGTGATCTCGTCTCCCGGGTCTTCACGTAGCAATAGTATATGTATATACTGGGTGAGTCCATTTGTGTAAAAAGGGGAGAACCCCTCAACATATATATATATATATATATATATATATATATATATATATATATATATATGTGTGTGTGTGTGTGTGTGTGTGTGTGTGTGTGTGTGTGTGTGTGTGTGTGTGAGTCTTAATGCGGAAAATATGTCACGGTACATTTGTCGCTGACATTTTCCGCAGTCGTCAATGACGGCCTGTCTATGTTCGTGTTTATCGAGGCATGAAAAAATAATTCGCCCACGTCCAACCCTTGAGATAACTTTTCTATTTAGCGTTGACCTGACATTTAATTGGTTAATCAAGACATAACCAAAAGTCTGTTTTTAATTTTGACCCTATGTACCCCACCCACTTTAACTTTCGGAAAAGAGGTAACATTTTGGTTTTAAATTTTCTTAAAAATCATTTAATCACCAGTTACTTACCATCTCCTGAAGAAGTACAATCAAATTACTGAAACATGAAAGTTTTTGTGTAGCGAACTCAAAATGTTTTTATAATAAAAAAATGATATATACATATATATGCGTGCGTGTGTGTGTACAATTTTTTTCGTGTAACGCTTTTCGTCCTTCAGGACAATATCAGACAAAAACAAAAATTGCGTCACACGAAAATTCTTTCTATTTTGTCATAGATTTTGCTAAGATTGTATTGATATATAAAAATTTACATATCATTCACCCCACATATATATATATATATATATATATATATATATATATATAGAGAGAGAGAGAGAGAGAGAGAGAGAGGAAAGAAAGAAAAAGACTTTCGACAATTATAATTCAAGACCTGGCTATTTCAATGTTATGCTTATTCAGGATATTTAAAGGAAACTTATACACAATGGCCTTCAATATTCGCTACTGTTTTCTGCTGGAAAAACACGCATAGCTCAATGACCCATATATATCTCGATTGATAAAGAAAAAAGCAACAACTCGTTTTCCCTTCGTTCCCGTTTCGACCTATCAAAAGAAGAAATCTTTAAACAATTTCTTCGACCTAGATCTGAAAATTCTCAATTGTCCGTCCCCTGATACCACCATCGTCCCGACTGTGTCCACGTTTTAGGCTATACTTCCCATTTCGCTAGACGTTCTCTTTCCCCTCACGTAAGGAGAAACACGCACGTACTGGAAGCGATAACCGACTCGCGGATAAATACAGGGGAAGCTTTGCATTGTGACAGCTTCGATATTATTGAGATAAATGACGTAAATAATAAAGTTATAATGGTTGTTGACCTCGGGTGTTCGACCTAAAATACACGGACCTACGCTAAGTCGGCTACGTTTGTTTTTGGCGTCGGCTTTGCGCATGCGTCCTATCATCTGGATGGGTTGGCAATATCCAGCTTCGTGTTAAACGTCGAGACTTTACTATTCTTCCAGTATCGACACGCATGCATACAAGAAAGATGACTAGATACACAAGACCAATTACCTATATAAAATCATATACTCAGAGACAAGTTACTTCGAGCGTGTAGCTGGTGTATGTATCTATGTGAAGAGCTTAATGGTAACTCCGAAAAAGATGGTTGTAGTTAATCATTGTTTATCAATATATATTAGGTTGGTGCAAAAATAATGTCGTTTTCTCACATATGTTACTATGTGAGAAAACGACATTATTTTTGCACCAAACCTAATACATGTGTGATTAATAGTGTTATTTTTTTTTATTATTATTTGCAGTCGTCTGAGTATATAATCAATGGAATTTATTTGTATTTCTTATATTTA
>OZ010576.1:135660102-135760102 GCA_963932145.1 Acanthosepion lycidas
CAGGATACAGTCAATAGACTTTCTTCCACAACAAACTGCACAGCCTTGCACCATGTCATCAAAGGATTTTATTTCTAGCAATGAAGTTTTCTGGTACATTTCTGAAAAATGGCTCAGTCGAAACGTTTAGCTTACCAACTGGTAAAAGACGACATTCGATCGTCCGACCAACATTAGATATAAAGTTGATCTTTTAATGCAAGACTGATTTTTTATGTAGACAATCATCCGACTGAGAAAATAATGAGCAATAAAAATTATTCCGTTTTTATCTTTGTCATCAACTGCTTGAGGATTTGGATCAGTGGTTAATAAGTCGCTTGCTTATCACGAAGATGTACTTTATAAAACGTTGTTTCATTACAATTGATTGACTAGGTTAAATCGACTGTATAGAAAACATGTCCATTGTCATTCTTCTAACTTACAGAAGTGGGATAATAAATCCTATGTTTATGAAGTGACAGCTTTTATCATATAATGCATTTACATGCATTGATTCACATAGACGAATAATGATGTGCTTATAAGTAGATAAATGCGAGATGAGTGTAGCAAAAGATCGCAATCATAAGGTACGCAAATGAGGCTCGAAATTCCCGCACTAATTGTCTTCCTCGAGATGCTCTAGAACAGAAATAGCGAACCACTGACCTTCGGGTCATGAACTGATTCACCATCATGTCTTTAGTGACCCACGAGAGTCAGTGAAATGACGTCATGATATCAAATCGTCGACCAATCAAATTTAGCTATTTTTCGAGCTTTGTTTGTATCTAAACAAACTTACTTGATACTCAGCTAGTTTTATAAGTTTTTGTTCACTTTCGAAGAAAGGTTTTTATCTTTTTTTGCATTTTATTAGTTGGCGTCCCATATATTTTTAGTGTCTGCTCAGATAATATTACATTTGGGACTATTGTGAATTCATTTTTAATAATTCCTTTTGGATTGTAAAAATAAACCGTAAGAACTGCCATAAAGAAATGGAAAATAAGGTCAGAATGTAATAGAAGGAAATGTGGTCTTATTGAGCAAAATAAAAAAAAAAGTTGTTTGCTGCATATGTAAGCAGACAATTGTTACACTCGCATATTGTTATGGTCCGGTTCCTTGTACCACGGTTATAGTTCACGGTAGAACCAATAAAGAAAGAACTCGAATCCGGATATGGAATAACACAGATATATTACAAACAGGAATATATACAGAGAGGTAGAAAGTGTTAGTACGAACAATCAGGTTTAGTAGTAATTGTCTGAACGCGACTCTGTTTCGGTCTGCCTCTGACTCGTCTAAATGACTCGCTCTGACTGACTGACTCCTGACTGACTCCTGACTGACTGACAGACTCCTGACGGACTTCACTCTAGACTTCAAACTGAACGGTATTTAGTCACCCTCCGACGGCATCATGTGGCACAAGCCCGGTTTAATGTAGGATCACGTGGGGTCTGCCAAAAATCTGCCCTTTGAACCCGTTCGGGTTTCTCCCCGCCCGAAGGCAGAGAGTTCACTCAATCAGCCGGTCAGCCGGTCGCCCGACTTCGGACTGAACGGTATTTAGTCACCACCCCCCACACCCCCATGAGTGCATCATGTGGCAGAAGGCCGGTTTAACGTGGGGTTTCCGAGCCCGTGGGCTCTGGCAAAAATATGCCCTTTGAACCCGTATAAACGGGTTCAGGGTCGGTCTACCACCCCGAAAGAGACTCCGCCCTTCGGCGTAGCCTCCTTCGGGTTCCTCCCCGCCCGAAGGCAGAGATTTCAGCCGATCAGCCGATCAGCCGGTCGCCCGACTTCGGACTGAACTCTCTGCTTTCTCTTGAGGCGTCGTATTTATTACGTATGGTATAGTCCATTATGTTATTATGAGTAAGGTCCTATAATACATATAATATTAAGTGCCATTTTGAAAGCACTTCCCAAAATTTATTCCCAATGAGAGATGAAGAAAGTAGAGACTTAAAGCATCAGGAAGAATAATTTATTCATTTCAAAACAATTTTTAAAACAAAAAACATGAACACTATTTCTGCAGCCAGTTTCCAATTACCTTCTACTATCGCTAAGCATGGGAAGTAATTCGCTGACGGTATGGCATGGGAAGCCAACTGGCTGATGGTAGTTATTTAAATTATGCCTTCTTCAGCAGCTCGCTTTTTTGTCTGAAGCTATTCAGAATAAAGAGAGATCCTTAAGAGAATTAATAAGTTGCTGGTCGCTAGAAATAAGGCCAATAATTGCTATGTATTGATGTAACTGATCAGCTTTTACTTAATTTGAAAAACGCGGGTACTTTTTTCACTTTGGATGAAAGTACCGACATTACAGCAATTGCTCCTTTAGAAGTTGTTGTAAGATTTCTCTCCGGAAATATAACGACGGAAGAACTAATCAAATTGCTAATACTTACAGAAGGCAAGATATGAATGAATGAATTAAAGAATGAATTTATTGAACTTCTCATTAAGTTTGGAAATATTGTATCTTTGACAAGTGGAGCTCCAAGCTAGAAGAAAATGCTAGGTATATAAAATTAATGAATCAAGAGGTAAAACACAAGTTAGTTGAATTTCATTTCATCTTGCATCAAGGATCATTGTGTGCAAAAATTAGTTTGAAATTTAATGTCTTTTGTAACAAAAGTCTGTATGTTATAGTTACTCATGCACTTAAAAAATGTCAATTCACCAAGCTAATTGAATAAAGTCAACAGACAATTTTCTGGAATACAACAATATCAGAAGGTAAGCTGTGGCCAAAATGATAAGCCGATGTGTGGAGTTGCTAGAAGAAATAAGTTTATTTCTTTGGCGAAAAAGCAAGGACTCTCGAGAACTGGTTGATATTAAATAGTTGAATGACATTTTTTGCAATCTGCAAAAAATGTCATTCAGTAAATATTGAATTCGAATACAAAAATTGTCAGGTAATGGAATTGCTGTGTGCTCTCGATGTTTAGGCATATTAAAACTTTCGAAAGAAAACTAGAAATATTTTCAAGAGATCTAGAAGAAAACCTGAAATATTTTCCATTTTAAAGAAGCCCTTCTTAACTTTTTTTATTCAACCGGAGTGCAGAAGAAAAAAGTGAACTCAAAAAGTATTCATCAGTAATAACGAATCTCAACCATTTTTTTTCTCATATCCGGGAACTAGATAGCATCATATAATTCGTCCAATTCCTACAAAAGATTCCATTTCATAATCTTAAGCTACTCATGTTTTATTGGCTTGATCTAAATTGCAGTGTGACAGACAAAATTTATGGAACATATCCTGAAGTTAAAAAGAAATAAATTAAAATCATTGGCTTATGTAATAACAGAAATAAATAAAAGAAAACGCAATAACCGAAAATGAATTCTTCGAAGGCAAAGGTATGAACGCCATTCTTGCAGAATGGCAGATCTTGCCTAACACTTTTGTATCAATGAAGATTTGGTCTTTGCAATGCTGACTATTTTGGTTTTAACTTCTTATGTGAAACTTTGTTTTTATCCATGAACAATATAAAATCCACCATCAGGAAACACGTTGGTCTAGATATGAGTGTTGCATGCATTAAACTGAAGACAAAAAAGTATGAACTACGAATTAAAACATTAGTAACTAAGATGCAGCAAAAGTTTCTCCTTAACAGATATCGGTAAGTAAATGAGTGACCCATTTATATTTATAAAAAAATAAAAGTACCAGAAATAACGCGTCAACAATAAAGGGTCACCATCCCTACTGTAGACGGTTTGCAAATTTGGTCTCATACTGGACTGAATTACTCAAAATAAATGGGGCACATCAACGTGATGTAATGGTTAACAAGCTTGTCTCGATAGATCAATTACGACTGAAAACTGAGTTCAATCCGCATTGGATCACCCCAAACTTTTGGCCTTGTGCCACACCCGAGCTACGCTTAGACAATCATTATACTAAAGATCGAACTCATGACCATATTTGGAGTGTACAGATCGAGAAAAATCGATGTCCGCTGAAATTCACTGCAAAGGAATAACAGGCTAAGAGTTGTTCGGCAACAAGACTCCATTACATTAATTTATCTTATACTGTCAGATGGCTAAAATAGAGACAGCAAAGTGAGAATCAGAAGAATTACAAAGAGACACTTATTTAATCTACTTTTTAAAATACTAGTCTGATATAAGAAGAGAAAATGTGAGCACTCAAGAAGAAATAATGGAACGGTAGTGACTTGCAAACCGTTGCTCCATGGAAAGCATCAGAAGAAATGTCATCCAATAACGCTTTAAAATGTGAACACTTCAAATATAACTAAGACTAAAGTTTACTAGTCTTTTTAGTCAGGAATAAAAGAAGATGAGATCATCACTAAAATAAAATAGTCTGAAATATCTTCATGTTTTGTTGAATGATATTGGAAAAGTAACAGGGAACTAAAATGAAAATCCGAAGATGAATTTATTAATGTATTGTTGAAGTCATAAAAGTTTCTTTAAATTCGTATGTGCGAGAAAATCAATTCTATCAAGTGTTTGCCTATTCATATAACGTCATTGAATATATATATATATATATATATATATATATATATATATATATATATATATATATATATATAGTGCTGTTCGATAAAAGTGACTCACCTTATCCTTTAAATTTAGCTCAACTTTCGTTTCATCGGAGAAGAGAACATTCTTCCAGTCTTCTACGGTGAATTTTTTTGTAATAGTGAGCCCATCCAAGTCTCTTGGCTTTGTTGGCTTTGCTTATTAGCGGTTTAAACCTTCGTATACAAGATTTGTAGCCTTGTTCTAACAAGATTTGTAAACATGTTCTGCTGGACTAACACCTTGCACTTCGCTTAGACTGGCTGCAATTTCTTGGCTAGTTATAGTTCTATTCTTCACAACTTCTCTCTTGATTACCCTGCCAGTTCTATCATCAATCTTTTTCTTTCGTCCCCTTGTTTCCTTCCTTGGAGCAGGAGTTGCATCATTATGTGCCCTAAGCACTCAATTTCTGTAATTTCTCTCGTAGACTTGCCTGCTTTTGAGAGGCCAATAATAAATGCCTTAATTGGTCCTGATGCGTGTTTGTACTCTTTCATCTGGTTAGTGACTTGAGTGGCTATTTCAAGCTGTTTTTTAAACTGTATGAGGCTTTCTGGAATATTCTGGAATACTCTAGTTTTAATTTAAGCTGTTCTAGAATTCTCTAGAATATTGTTCTGAGTGTATTGTAAAATAGTTTTCAATATTTTTCAAAAGCTCTTTAAATTTTCCAGTTTAATCATTAGAATGTGATATCCGACTCACTTTTTTTGCACTGTTTTTTCTTAAATCTCATTTATATCCAAATTTATAATTATCAATAGAATACATTAGGGTGAATAAACTTTTTTTCCTAGGTGGTCGGGAAGGGGTCTTTATATTTGTAAAATTAAAAATTATTTTAAGCCCAATAACAATAGACAAAAAATATTTTTAGTAAAAAAATCAAGTGAGTCACTTTTATCGAACAGCACTATATATATATATATATATATATATATATATATATATGTATATATGATACCTGAGATGGAAAAAATACATTGAGTCAATTGCATCGTCCACCGCAAGGAAAGTTGGCTGACTGTGCCGCGCCAGGAAATTTTTCTCCCGGGAATCGATCCTCCAGATCTACAAATCAAAAATTCGCTCTGTCTGTTCTACAAATACTTTCATGGCAATTGCTCCGAGGAGCTGCATTCGCTTGTTCCCAGACTTCATGAGTTCAAGCGCCCTACGAGGCTGGCATCCCGCTCTCACCCCTTCATTGTCGAAACTCCTAAATGTAGCCGTCTCTTCTACTCCAATAGCTTCATGTCTCACTTGTGGAACTCCCTTCCCTATTCCAGTTTCCCTGAGAGCTATAATCTCCAGCTATTCAAGTGTAATGTCAATCGACATCTCCAGTTGCCTTGATCTATCCACTACCCTTCTCCTCGTCCTTTCTTCTATCACTCCTATCTTATCTTGCTCCAAATTTTCTGTAACCCCTTGCGTCCTAGTGGCTTCCCGCCTTGCTTGGGGTGAAACGCTTAAAAAAAAAATATTAGGCAAGATAAATTGTCCCAATTTTTAAAAATTTGAGACATTATCGACCCGGCTGGAGTTAGAGTGCATACCAGCGGCACGCAAATATGCCGGGCAGTGATTTCCTGGATGAACACGACAGTCCTCTTTTTAATTGCAACAGTATTAGTTGAGGTTAATTTATTTTCATCTTATTATGACCATCAATGTTGACTATGGAAGTAAAATCATTTTGGGCAGACGGGCTCATTATCCATTCTCTTTTCCGTCAACCAATAAGACACGCAAGTATAGTAGTTTCTACTGATGGGAAAAACCGCAGTGACAACTAGTCACTTTTCAAAGACATATTTACTAAGTCATCTAAAACAGTCACGGACAGATTCGGAACTTGCTTAGCCGATTTCATTTTCTGAGACGACTGAAGGCGACAAATACGGGATTCAGGTCCATATTGTATTACATGATCCATTATCACACTGATCCTGTCGTCTGACTGAGTGATCTCACTTCAGGAAATTATGGATTATCAAAGTGATTGTCAGATGGAGCTCCATTCATTTATGCATACTTGATTTCTTTGGAAGTCCTATAAAAATTGATCAACTCAGGCATCATTTCGGTAACCTTATCATTCAGAAAATCATCTTAGTATCTTTTCCATGTCCTTTCAGGGCGTAGGCGATCATGGCTCTCCATCTTTCTCTATCCCTTACAGCTCTCAGCAAACTCCTACCCTCTGCTTCCTCCTTTAGGCCACATTCTCTCATCCACCTGCTCAAGCTTGTCAGGTATGTCGCGTGCTGCTTTCCTTTGTCTCCCTTTTCCTCTATTTGACCTGTGAGTATCAGATTCTCCAGACCCTTCTTCCTCCTTCCTGTCCCAGAAACTTCAGCTCCCTCTTGATGATGTTAAATATAAGCCTTCTCCTTGATTGTAACCTCTCTAAGACCTCGCATGCTCGGTCCATGATATCCTTAGCATCCTTCTGTAGAATCACATCTCTGTCGCCTCGAATCTCGTCTTCATCTTTGAGGAAATCGTCCAACATTTGCTGCCGTAAAGAAGAACAGATGTCACATGATAGTTCAGTATTCTTTTCTTTGTTACCAAAGAAATCCTGCTGTCTGCAATACTCTGCTCAACTTTTCGGATGTGTCCTAAAGCTGAGTAGAGTATTGCGAGTATCTCTATAATAATATCTATCTATTTTGTTAATGTCCTGAAAGTTTCATTAAAATCCAACAGATTTTTATAAGAATTTCCAAAAAAACAAAGATTTTTAACCAAAATTTCGAACGTGTTAGAAAGGATTTGAAAAATTAATAAAATAATTTAAAAAAATACTTTGGTCTCTCGTCTTAAAATAACATTTTGATGATAAGACTGATTTTATTAAGTTTGAGTTCTTTTTTCATCACGCAATCCTGTTATTTCAGCGACAATGTGAAAGTACCTAATTTACAATGAGTTATTACAGCAGACTGGTGCGCTCAGAAACACCTGACTTTGTTTCTATTCATCATCTAAACTTACAATTTTATATAAAGATTCCTTTAATGTTTGTATCTATTGTAGTTTTCTCTTTTGTGTTGTTATGATACAATTATCCAATGAATTCATTCCATCTCTACCGATCTTTTCTTTTTCTTCTTCAGGTTTTATACATTTTGCTCACCTGTTATAAAGTTTCATGTTTGATTTCATCTTCAGCTGCTTATATTCGTTTGAATATGGAATCACTTTAGAGTTTGTTATATTATAGTTTATTCATTACTTTCGCCTTATTTATTTTTCTTTTTTAGCCATTATTTGCAAACCCCTGGAAAGTATTGACTCAACATAGTGAATGCTTTAGTCTGCTTTAGATTTAGACACTGGATTTTTCAATCATTTGTTTGTATTAAGTAATTTATCTCTCTTTTAAAATCGTGGATAGCGTTTTCTAGTTCACAAGTGTCTTGGGTGTTCTTCAAACAGTTTCGTTTATTTATTGTCCCTTCGCTGATACCCTACGAAACAGGGCCGAATTCCAAATATCCCATTCTCGTGAGTAGAGGGAAAAGAAGAGTGTTAAACAATGTGAGTAAAGCCGACGATGATGACGAGTGTTTAAATTTATTGAAGTGTTTTTAGAGTCTACAATGCGTTATGATAGCGTGTATAAGGAAGACATATGTCATTGTTAAAAAAATATAAAAATTGGCTGAAGGTCTCTTAGATTTGAAGCTCTAATCCTTAGTCTGCTAAGCCTATGGGTAAATTTCGACACTTCTACGAATCTGTTTTTCTCCACTTTCATTAGGTGATCGAAATCCATACTTACAGACCATGTTGTTATTTCAATACTTTGCAATTTAGGCTCCCATGGTAATGATAAATCTTTATGATGTTCTCTGGTAACTGGCATTTTCTAAATCTTAAGATTCCGTTTTGGCAATTTTTTATACTACTTTGATTGCCAATTTGAATGCTTTCCCTTTTACTATCATCAGAAGAACGGCGATATTTATCATTACAACAAAAGATTCTTTTTCTTTTTGTCTTTATCTAATATTAGTCCGACTCCTCTTTCATTCATCCATCATTTTGCGTACGTGATTCTGTAATTGTAAAATCCTTTTTATTTTTTGTTGTAGTTTCACATCTCATAGAATGTTGATATCCAACCATTCCATCTCCTATGTTACATTTTAACATTTTCTACCTTCGCAATTTGGCAGAGCACTAATATTGCCAATTCTGATAATGATTTTATCTATGTTGACTTCAGCAGAAGATATGTTATCTATGTTGAGTTCAGCAGAAGATATTGCAAAACACTATGCTGAATAACGAACAAAAACTAATTAATTACTGACAGAAATTTTGGGATAGGGAGATATGATTATTATAGGCTTAACTCTACCGACCATCTATTAGTTGTTATTCTTACAACGTTTCTGCCGTTGTACGATCTTCCGTTTCTCTTAAGGTGTTTCTCATTGTCACATACTAAAAAGACAAACTCGTTTTCACCGACACTAAATTGAAGAAGATTTCTGAATAATAACTGGTTTGAAATGTCCCCTACGAATGTAAAGCATTATGAAAACATTCTTCACCTGTGGATTGATTGAACGTTTCAAATTAAATTCCGAAATAGTTACCGATTATGAAGATAAATATGTGAGGAAGGCCGGGATGTAAAATGAATATAAAAAATAAGATGTACATGCTAGTCCGAAGATTATAACATACATTTTAAATACTTTCCATAGAATTTAAAATTCCCCCATGGGGAACACACTGGAATTCCTTGGCAATTCCATATTACAGTTATATGCGTATTGTATATTATTAACTATTTATTCCTGATTAATTTGTTCTTTATCAGAAACTCTTCCCAATGATTTAAACTGAATTCCTCCCTCTTCCATTTTAATTTTTATATTTGTTGGGCAGATAGTTAAGCAACATAATGCAAATGTTTCCTTTAAATTGTAACATTACTAGAGTTATCCGTAAGCACATCCATTTGAAAAACTGTTGGCAACATAAACAGTTTGAACCAAACAAAAATAACTAGTCATAAAATATGAATTATTACAGACATGCTTTGGGTACAGAACTGAAAAAAGAAGATCAAAAAAGCGGATATACAACTTGGACAATTCACATTTGCCTTGCAACCTGTTGAGGGGAGGGGACAAGAAAGGTTTTGAAATAAAAGGTGGGATATAGTTAAAATCATTGTTGAGAAAGTCGAGCGAAAGTATAATCTGAATTATTATTTTCCATTGGATTGTCGGTAATAAATCCGGTATCGAGTCCCGCATGATTGAGGAAGCTAGTTAGTAATGAAGTAGAAAGAAAAATTAAGCCCATCAAAGGGAATATGAAATCCAAGTGTCAAGCATTGTCTTCCTTGTAACTGATCCTTCGCCAGGTAAGGTGACACCTGACTGATATTCTGCAACAAATTCTCGATTGGATTTTAGATAGGCATTGAAGAAAGTTTGAAACTAGAGTAAAATTCTATTATTTAGCTATTCTAAGGTGGTTTTCCCAGAAATGGTGTGGTCTTTGCCATGCTAGAAGAATTGCCTAGATGAACAACCTACATAGAAGAAGGTTAGATAAATTTAAAAACACTGGACTGTTATTTTAGTGAATTTATTTGCCTTCTTTTTGAAGGTTATTTTCCCCCTGATGCTCGCAACTCTATAACAACGCCCCAAACCCGCAAAAAAAAAAACAAAAAAAAAAAAACCCTACACAGCTGTTGCAATATTCCTGTGCTATTTCTTTCTTCTTTTTTCATATTTTCTTTGATTTATATTTTCATATTTCAGTTTCACAAATTCAATATATTTTTCCAGTTGTTCTTTCATATGTTTCTCTTTTTTAATGTTACTTTTATCGACTGGTTTATCCTTATCCATATCTTCCTTCCTTAATTTATTTCTTCCGATCGCTAAATTTTCTCTCCCGAATTGAATTTGAAGATATTTTGAATTCCATAGAATTTTACATTTTTTTACACTCACAAACGGTATTTCGTTTATTCCTATATAAATATTTCACATAATTCAATTCTAATCATTTGTACTGTTCTCGGTGTATCACATTTCCAACACTGTCATATTCATTTTTTGTATTTCTTCTGAGCTAATTCTTTGTCTTTGCATAATATATGATTGGCGATCTTACGCTTTTGAGGCTTCAGTCTTAGTAGAAGTTCTTTTCAATATACGTTCTATGAGCGCCATCAATTGGCATTATCAAAATGTTCAACATTTTCTATGACATATAATCTGCTTCCCCGTCTCTGAAGATAGCTATGGAGAGATTCTCATCTGAATTAATATTATTATTATTGTCATTATTATTTGAAGTGTTTGAGTTTTAACGTTCGTATTCGACACTTTTCTAATTTTCCTAACAAATTTTACACATATGTTCAGCTTTTTGGTAATTTTATTCTCTTGTCTGCTTGAATATCACTATATGACATTTCCCTTTTTCTTTTATGATGTTGATTTAATTTTCTGCAATGTATTGTGCCAACCATTCGAATTCAAGATCCCTGGTAATTTTGCCATTGATTTACAGATATAATTCCTCCTGCATTAAATGATCAAAACCAAAGTAACTGGTAGCTTACACCGGAGCATTAGTGATAGCAAGTCTATTCAATACACCAGTACATCTCAGTATCCAAGTCTAGATGGTTTCATATCTAGCATTGATTTCTAGATTTTCCAGGCTTTTCTAACGTTCTCTGTGGCTCATCCTAGCGCTCTGATAATGACTAACACGACTGCCATGTTCATGTTCCGAGTGTCATCAATCCTCTGATAAGGTCAATATATATTTCATTTTGCTTTCATTTGTATCTCATCCTCGTTTCCCTGGAACAGCGTAAGCAGCTACCATGTTATTTTCTTCATTGTTACTAATTCCAAATCCGATATTTTTGGAGTGGTTGACATGTTCAAAGATCCATTCATTTTATATTTCAGTCTTGAGGATGGATTCTCATGTGAGTATATTCAAGGGGTATGTTTATAATTCTCTCTTTCTTGAATATTACTTATGCACATTTATCTAATTCGAAATCTATAACGCTGTCATCAATGAAACATGTTACAGTATTGAGAATAGCCTTCAACTCACTGGCGTCTTTGACAAAGAATTTGATATCAATAATGTAAAATAGGTGAGTAAAAAATTTCTTATTTTAATTTGTATCCGTTGTTATTAATTTTAGGGAAATTAAGGAAAGACAGAAGAAAATGTCCGAAAGAGAATCTCCTTCATATATTCCCCGTCAGATATTTAAACAATTGGCAGTGCCAGTACCTTTGATATGATTTAAGGTATAATGTGGTATTCCAGTATCATGCTAGATTGAAGGAAATATATTATCACCGAGCAGACTATGTATATTTAAGGATCCAAGAGTATGGCACACTGTCAAAGGCTTTACAGTAATCTGCTGAAATTTCGACCTTTTTTCCTGCATTTTAAATGGATCATTTTATTTAGTAGTAGTTGATCATTGCAAGTATAGGAACCTCTTCGACATCCCTTCTGTTCTAAGGGAAGAATGTTGTTTTCATCGAGAAAAAAGTATCTACAGTTCGTCAGGACGGACGTAATGAATTTGTATATGGTGGACAGATATGTTATTGGCTTATGAGTTTTTGGATCATCTTTTTCACCCATTTTTGGTCGCAAATAATAATACCTTCAATAATCCATTCTGGAATTTCATTGGGGCTATTAATTAGCATTGACGAAGTTTACGCAAGAATTTTATGGATTGATAACAGATGATAGAAATAAACGTTGGACACCATGTCCTTTTCACGGAATTTCTATTTATAAGATTTTCTTAGAGTTTACCAAACCTTATTCTTGGTTATATTTGCCCATTTTTGCACAGGTTCATCCTTCATTGTTTTAAAAATTTGCTGATACAATCGAAAATATTTTGCTTGAAACGAACTTAGCTCAGATTAGGGAAAATTAAAAAGTTTTATTTAGTATGACACAAGGCCACGAGGCGCCGATTCCGTAGACGGATATCATGTTAGATTCAGTTACTATATACCATTGATAAATTTCCTGGTTTTAGTTCTATCTGCGTCCTTGAATATCGCTGGTAATTAAGGATAGACCAAGATGTTGGTATTAACGGAAATACTAATTTTCAAATTTACAAACATATTGTTTTAGCGGTGTATTCAACAAAACAGAGAATATATGAATGGAAGTTTATTAAAAAAAAAACATTTGTTTATTGATATGAAAACTCTGATCTCGATGTGTGAAATCGCTTGATAGTTATGTGTTGAAGGAATTTTTTTTTGTGGGGGGGAGTCGGTTGTATTTATCTTTAATCGTTATTAGAATTTAACCTCTGAAGCCATTAGCCCTCACGAAAGAAAGAAAGAAAAAGAAAGAAAGAAAGAAAGAAACAGATGAGAAATATGGACAAATATGTGGAAGCAGTTGGTGTTCCCAAAACGAGGAAGTAAACGTAAAACTGATAGTATACAAAAGAAATGAAGGTTGAAAAAATAAAAAAAAATCCTTTGTGGCTACAGAGTATCAGATTCCCATCTGCTTCCATTCTCTCACCGGGAAATGGATAAAAGAGACAACAAGTATAGACAGAAGAAGTCCGAACTATTTCCTTAATATCCTACGTCTACGAGACACTTATTTAAAATGGCCGCCCGCCGCTCTAATACAATTTTGTTGGCTGTTCAATTCAACCAGGCAAAATTGAACCATGGTCATTGAACGTCGACGTATAATTGTAATTAATCGCCACATTCCACATTGTCGCACAAGAGATAGGCGACTTGACCCCGGCGCTCACCTAACTAATGAAATAACAGCGCCGATTCAAATCGGAATCAAACTGTCATTTTTCATCTCCTGTTTCTCGACTTCAGCTTTCACTTTCGTTTTCGCTTCGCCACCAGCTGCACGGTCTTATCTGATCTCCGCCTGTTCACTGACATAGTGTTCGCTTGCATTCGCATATAATCATATTAAATCTAATGAAATGGCGGCTTTCAATGAAAACACGCATCTAAAATCAACCCCACCATCTCTCATGCCCTTTTTCTTTCCCTCGGGTCGGATCTCTCGAAAAGCGAAAACGAATATTTATTCGATGTAAGTGTTTTATATTATCGGCCTTATTATGTTGATTATATATTTTATGTCGATTGTTTGTGAATATCTTTTTTGTTTTCAAAATTTTTCCTTCGAAATTAGATATTACGAATATTGTTTTCTTCCATTTTCTAATTTAAACCCTTGTTTCGTTTGCTATATGTAGATAAGTCGAATGTTTTACATTATATAATCAATTTTATTTATTTTATTATATACGCATTGGCATGATGGCTTCCTTTTGTATGTTTATAATATATTTCAAGAACTGAAGGGATTTAATCATTTTTTTTCTTTTAAATGGATTTTCACACATTTTCTTGTATCATGGTGGAGATCGTGTGACAGCAAATCTGTTCCATACTCCAACGCAGTATTGAAGCCAAGTTTAGAAATTCCATTTTATGATGCAGACAGAAAACTATTCATTCGTTTAATATGAATAAGACAAAAAAATGTGGTTCTACAGGATGATGATGAGAATTTCATTGATTTAACATGGAAATAACGAAGAAGTTTTACAGAAAATAGAAACCGAATGTACTATCATACTTAGAATCATCAAGGGAGAGTTGAAATTTCTAGGACACATGGGGAAAGAGAGCTTGAAGAATATGACATTTACAGACTATATTAAAGGAAGCGGTTATAGAGGAAAACTGCTAGTAACCCAGTTTTGCGTAGATGAGTGACAGAAAAGGGATTGGGTGATGTAATGAAAAGACAGAATTTACTCAGAACTAAAAAGAATATAAAGATGTGCAGAAACACAATCAGCTCATTCTGAATGAACATGG
Source organism: Acanthosepion lycidas (assembly GCA_963932145.1). Classification (NCBI taxonomy): domain Eukaryota; kingdom Metazoa; phylum Mollusca; class Cephalopoda; order Sepiida; family Sepiidae; genus Acanthosepion; species Acanthosepion lycidas. Next base: position 135,674,636 of record OZ010576.1, read on the forward strand.
CATATAGTTTTTAAATTTTGCTTGATTCCGGTGAGAAGACGTCTTTGTCTTACGTACTAAAGCTTTTCTATTTTCAATATACAGTATCATTTAGCTCATCGTATTTGTTGTTAACGCAGTCAACATGCATCTCTTTGCTATTCGGTTCATAGGTATATTTTACCGTATAGAACTGCTTTCATAAATCCCTTATTGAACCTTCTATAGTCAAATTGATATTTTGTTTCTCCTCTTGGGTTCTTCCATCTATATAATGGTCTCGAGAATTCTTGAAACCAGGTGTTCACTACTACCTATAGTCGTTGTAGCCATTTTTCTACACGTTCCTGACTGGTTCCTAATCCGAACATACCAACTATTTCACCATCTTTCTCATTCTTTATTTTAGCATTCAGACTTCCTATTTTAATTTCCTGCGATTTGCATTGAGTCATGGCAATTATCCAAAATGCAACTGAAAAATATTCGAACATTTATAGCTAATAATTAATGAAGATTTAAATATTAACTTTTTTCTACTATTAATTCTGGGAAAACTATTATTTTTCTTTGCTTGCAGTTATTCAAAATTATATAAAGAAAAAGTTTTTAACATTTAATATTAATATAGTTCTTAATAACTTCATACCTATCAATAACTCCATTTTCCAGACTATATTTACTAATTTACATATTATAGGTTAGAATAAATTATACATAGAATTTAAGTCAGCAGTTCGTGTGCGATCGCGCGCTTACACACACACACATATATATATATATATATATATATATAACAAAAAACCTGTAAGAATCGCTACACAATTACAGTCGTTTTTAAACGCATAACAATGCGTCTCCTATTTAAACGTTGCATTTCATTTACCAAATAATTCTATATTTTTAGAATATTTACTAGTTGCTTAAAAAGGACTCTTATTTATATTTTTTTCCAACGTTATTACATTTTTCCGATTGGTAGGAGTAAAAGAGTGCAAAAATAGTCCAGGCTGCCCATTGTCGCAAGCGCTTTCGGCCACTTCATTGGGTATTTTCAAGGTGGTTATTATTTGGTTGTCATATATATATATATATATATATATATATATATATATATATATATATATATATATATATTCGAATTCCACTCAATTTCATTACATTCATTTATGTGCTAATACTATTGGGAAAGGTATGGATCCTCCTCGCCTATCCACAACTATGGTTAAATGGCAAATATTCTAGGAGAAGGACAACTGAACAACTTACGGAGGGTCGTTTGTGGACATTTTGCCACGTGGGGCACCAGGTCTTTGTATTCAGCCCTATAAAATGTGTGGTTGGTTCAGCACAAAGCCTTCAGCACTTTAATCAAAACATGTGCAAGTATCTGGTTGTCGGTTGCAAGGAACTGTGTTGCTTGACACTGATCCGAAACGACGGGAGTGTCAATTATACACACACACACACACACACACACACACACACACACATATATATATATATATATATATATATATATATATATATATAAGTGAACATTGAGGTCAACACTTAGAGCCTCTAAGTGTTGATTTCAATGATCACTTTTATATTTACACACGCTGTATCTTTGATATTTATCACTTTATCCCATGAATATAGCACACCTTAAGACTATATTATTCCAAATAATATTAACAAAAATCAAATTTTTTTTATTGGAGACAAAGAAAACCTCCAAATTCTGGAGGTGGTTGCAATAAAAGAGAAGTAGCCGCCATTAAATAAGGTATCTTTCTTCACAGGAGACCGTATATTGAAGTGTGTTTGTGTATTTTAAAAAACATATAAAAAAATCAGTTTGACCTATATGAAATCGCATTCATTGATTTGAAATTATTTTCATCAAATGTGAAAATGCGGGAATAAAAACAGTTGTGTAAACCGACTCAGAACAATACTTGAAAACGAATGGAACAACATTCGAAAGTATTCGGGCAGAAAAAAATCTAAAACAAAAATTAATATGTACTTTAGTAAATTTATCGATAATAAAACAGCTAATTCGGAAATTTGAAAAGTTAAATAAAAAATTGTTAAACAGGGCTTGTCCATATAATTTAATCAAATATGTTTGAGGGCATTATTGCTGTCGAAATACAATTTTAATATATATATATATATATATATATATATATATATATATATATATATATATAAAAGTTGTATTTCGACAGCAATATATATATATATATATATATATGTAAGTATATATATATATATATATATATATATATATATATATATATATACAGTTTCCGCATTACTTAAAATTACATATATTTAGTAGTATTGAAAAAATAGGAATGTATCCCAAGTACACAGCACCAAAAAAGAAATTAAATACAAAGAAATATAGAACAGAAAAATGGCTGCAAAAACAAGTTAAAATGAAATAAAGCAGAAAATTAGGGAAGGAAATAAAAGAAAGAAAGGAAATTATCAAGAAATAAGAATAACGATAAAGAAAGAAAGAAAGAAAGAAAGAAACGAAGAAAGAAAGAAAATGAAGGGTTCTCACAAGGACGGAAGATATATGAATGTAAAGTAAATAGCCGAAGCAAACAAAAAAAAAAAAAAAAGAAAGAAAAGAAAAAGAAAGAAAAATGTAAGAAAGAAAGAAAGAAAGAAAGATTGATGAAAACGAAATACCTTGTGGTAACAAATCTGTCTACAAATTCGGAGCGAAACTGGACTTGAAATATTTTTTCTGATTATTTTAGAAAAAAGCCAAGGTTTGGTTTTCATTTTCAGATTCTTTAAAACATTCTCTCGACATGGTTAAGTCTCTAAAGAGAAAATATTCTTCAATCAATCAACTAATAAGGTTTTCAATCAAACAACAACCAACTGAGCGCTGACACCCAAAACACCTGCGCATCTAATCTGACGATTTCATTTTCAGAAAACACACTGACTAAATATTTCACAAATATACCAATCCAGGAATTGAAGGAATGTGTTAAAGATTTTTTAAATAAATTTCGTTATTTTAATGCGATTTTCAAAAGTTTCCTCTTTCTCTGTGTTTTATTTCTGTCCAACTAATAAAGATTGTTTCTTTCATGAAGTGTAAAATTATTTTTGTGGGGTAAAAGTTACCTGAATATTTTTTGTATTTTGTTTTTAACAGTAGAAAAAAAAGAAATATCACATACGAAAAATAAACATAAAAATAAAAGTAAAAAGAAATAATTCATATTTTTTATCTTTATCTTTTTTATTTAGTTATTTTTATTCATTTATCTTGAAGGTTTTCGGTTGGAAATAATGAGAGAAGCAAACCTGTAGCATGTCAACTATAATGATATATGGAGAAAAAGACTTTCGGATTAGAAATGCTTTCTCGAAAGAGTGATGATAAACTTACACCCAAATGACTATGAAATTCCGAAAGTCTCTCATTTCATACAACTTTCGCTTGAAATATTTCTTTTTGAACCCAGCGTATTTTTATCTACAGCTTTGCTTAAAATATTAGAAAAGCTCGATTTCCAGGGGAAAGGAGTAATTCTTAAAGACTACTGCCAAAAAAAAAAAAAAAAAAAGAAAGAAAGAAAAACAGCTTTACACGCTGATAGTGAACGAGATTAAGGAGGACGCAGAAATAGAAACGCTCGGAAGAAAAGAATGCGTTTTTCCACTGGATTTATTTCATCTGTGCCCCGAGATAAGTCTTTGAAGAAATGATTTGGCAGAATTTATAATAGGCTGAGATATTCTTAACAACAAATATGACTGAGATGGTGGCAGATTCAGATGTAAAATTGAAAGAAATATTAGAATAGCGAAGAAAGGAAAGCAAGAAGAAAGGACTAATTATTAAATATAAGAAGACAAAATGCATGCTTATCAAACTTATTAAAATCAATTAGATTTAGAAATTTAACTGAGTAATACAGAAAACAGAAAATTTTACAAGAAATCATAAGGTTCATTAAATAATGAAATATATAACAGTAACATTATTAAGAGATTTAGAAAAAGAAGGAAAGAATGATGAACTGCTACATAATATCTAATTTCCCATTTGGCAATGAATGCTGGATAATGAGATCATAAAAAAGACAGAACTAAAAGAGATATTATTCGCTCGACTAAGACTTTGAATAACATGGACATAACTGATTATTAATATAAGGAAGATTAAAGAATATAGGAATAACAAAATAACTCTAGCAGTAAAAACAGACGAGTTAGCTAAGACTATGTGTAATGAGGAAAATGGATCTGGAGAAGTTAACATTCACAGGATAAAGCGAAGGCGACAGACGTAGCAAAAAAAAAGCGTGTGATGAGCTGATGTTTCGGTGGCAAAACAACGACAAAGAGGTGTAATGACGTATCAAGAGTTATTCAAAGAAGCAAAAGACAGGAAATTGTGGAGAGCTGTCATCGCTAACATCCTGGAAGAACATGTCCTATGAAAGTCGAGATACAAATTTTGTAAATTTCAACATTCGTACCTGCTCTAAAATGTAACAAATATTTTAGACATAAAGACGGCTATCTGGACACCTTGACTTGGTGTAATGGTTAGCAAGCTTGCCTCGATAGAACAATTACGACAGAGTAGAGGGTTCGATCGTCACTGGGAGCTCCACTATTTCGGTCTTGTGCAACACTTAGAAAGCCTTGACGTGATGTAATGGTTAGCAAGCTTGCCTCGATAGAACAATTACGACAGAGTAGAGGGTTCGATCGTCACTGGGAGCTCCACTATTTCGGTCTTGTGCGACACTTAGAAAACCTTCATTTGGTGCAAGCTAGCCTCGATAAAATAATTACGACTGATGAATAGAATATTTACAACTAAGGAATGCGGTCGATACTTACTGTGTGGCTCATTCATTCGGTCTTGTGCCATATTTAAGCTACGCTTAGAAAATCACTATAAAGACAGCTGATCGATCAAAGTTACTATCGCGCTGCATTGGCCGCTTATTGAATAGTTACTGAAAAAAGAACAATAACATTAGAAGATTAGTTATTTATATCATTTAAAAATTCTTTAACAGTGTTCTTTATAGTGATATCAGTAAGTTAAATGATCGTTTTCTCTTTTCTTTTGACACCATTTTTCGTATTCATTTCTATATTCGTCTGCTACTGTCCACATTCGACTTCCGTTCATTTGTTAGCTTATTTGTTTTTGCTGAACTTAAATCAACGCAATTTTAAATTAAATTGTATATTGCAGATACTGTTTTACAAAAATCTAAAATACAAGTTTGACACTTGTTTCATTGAAATAGCCATGTTTTTAGTTGAGACAGGTGCGCATTTTGAAAAAAGAGCAAGTGAAATATGTTCCTATCTTTGGCAATCACGATTTCATTCTTCATATCTTCTTCTGTTTTGTCTTCGGTTAAATTAAACCAAACTTCTTAAACATCACTTACTACCTTTGCACCATCGCAGTGCACGATATATTACAATGAACAAGGACACGTGCGTAGATTAACGTTGAGCCAGCGGATGATAAATACTCAAAAGTTGTTTGAGAACCATTAGCATGAATATTAAATCTCCCAATACCAATATATTGCTCTTCCAAAATTAATAAACTGAAATTCTGCATGTCAATACGTTTTAAGAAAGAGTAAGCTTGTTTTAAACTAAATTCGTTTTCTGTACTTCCCTTTTCTTCTCATTTATTATTATTATTATTATTATTATTATTATTATTATTATTATTATTGTTGTTGTTGTTGTTTGTCTCTTCATGATATATATTTATTGTGGTCATCAGTTTGGAAAATGGGGACTGCAAATCTCTTTTGTAATTGTAATTGGGAACACTACAGGTTGCATCATGTGTTACAATATAAACAGCTATACGCAACTTTAAATCATTATATATGCAAGTCTTTTTTTGTTACAAGAAACCTTATATTTATAAGTTTGTTTTTTTTAAATCAGAAATATAGTATGCGTACTTGAGGAGAAAACCCTGACACTGTTAAAACTGAAATTAAGATCTACCCGCCTAGAAATTGATAGTATTATTAAAAAAAATATACCTCTCGACAGGAAACGAACCTGAATTTCATTCTTAATCTGATTAACTACGCGTGCTTTACCATTAAGCTACGGGAAGCCAATGCAGCAAAGAAAGGCTCAAATAGTGTAAATAGATAAGTACATTACCTTTAATAAAATTCCTATCTCTATCAGTAAATATTAATTTAGCTATTAAAGCGGCGGGATGTTTATTCAAACACATACCCTCCCCAAAAATAACGTTTACAGCAATAAGAAAAATATTGTATAGAAAATAAAATTCATCAATTATTTAATATAATATGTACATATTTTAATTTATTACTTGAACCTTATTTTTAATGGATGCCCACATTTGAGAAGGTGTTCTCTTTATTCATTAAACAGTATACTTATTTATTACCATCTACCAAACTAAATATGCTAAACAACTTATTAGAAAATTATAAAAGAATTATTCTGTTTCATAACTAAACATAGCATCTACCCAAAGTGAATGCGTATCCATAAAAATAAGGTTTAAGCAATAAATTAAAATAAGCCGGATTAATAAATGAAATCCATTTCTATAATAAAAATATGTACATATGTATGTATGTGCAATATGTATGTATGTAAAAATTAATATATATATGTGTGTGTGTTTACGTGTGTGTGTACTTAAGTATGCATAGGTTTATATATATATATGTCTTTAATGTATTCTCTTAAATGAGAATTATATATCCGACAGCATGATAGAAAAAGGACTAACCACGAAAAAAAGCCTGAGTCAAGCCTCTTAAATCAAAAGAAGGCATGATACCACTTATGAACATGTCGGAAATCTGTAAAAGATAGACAAACACTTTTTGCATCTGCTCAACAGAGATAATCGTGTGGACTAATATACTCTTAATCACCTTCAGCAAATACATAACGTGGAATCTATGAATGTTCCTCTTACTTTGGAGGAAATAAAAGCATCTATCAGAAAGTTGAACACTAAAATGGTTGCCGGAAATCACGACATCTTTACTGAAATCCATCAGTATTCTGGTGATCTCTTGGTTGATCTCTTGAATAGCATCCTCCTGAAAACAAACTTAGAATGCTGGCAGATTTCAAATGAACAGGAGAGAGGCGATTACGATACGATTTTAAAAAGGTAAAGGTAGCTTTGTAGGTACACACCATTTAGGTATAGTTTTACTTTCATCAGCACATAAAATCCTAGTGCGGAATTTTCTGTCTCGACTGAATGCTCACATTGTAGTTACGATAATAGCAGAGTCAGGATGTGCCTTCTAGTCTAATATGGATGGGATTTACATAGTGCTGTACGAACAAACAACATAGGTTGTTTCAGGTCTTCGGAGTAAAAGAAGACTTATGTGGAAGTTGTTAACATGTTTAGGCTGCCCTTGACAGGTCGGAGATATCATTCAGTGATTTAATGATGGCATAGTGAGATCTGTTAGCAGTGGTAGTTTTACTTTCAGAACCCATCAAGGCAGGAAATGGTGTCATGTAAGTTAAACATGTATTACCTGCATTATTCTCTATTTTCTTTTCTGCCCATCTTCTCGGTATCTTTAAGGAAGGTGACCAGGTTATATCTATATTCAATATCGCACAACTGGTAAGTTCTATTTACATTATTTGGACTATTGTCCTCATCTTTGTCGCTATGATTATCACAACGTTTCGTCCGTTTTTACGCTCCGGCCTTCTTCAGATGGTTGTATGATATGAATGTACGTGAGCAAATCATGGAAAATTGTAGTTTAAAAACAGTAAAATCGAGCTTGCTAACCGAAACGCTCCTCTTTTGAGAAATCGGTGAAAGCAAGTCAGGCTATATGACGGTTCCGTATAGGATACAGGTTCGATTCCTATCGGAGGACGAATATTTTCTATGACAATTTCTCGGACATTCAGGCCGGTAAATATTGTTAATACTGTTTATTATAAACAGCGCATTTACTTAAATATTTCTGTCTATGAAAAAACAAAGTATAAACATACAAATGTCTTATATATATATATATATATATATATATATATATATATATATATATATATATATATATATATATATATCGGAATTACGTCTATATGTCCCTATCTTAATAATGTAAATTGCAATTATTTCTGAAAATAATCTTCAGGAAGTCATTTAATCTAAGCTTTTGCCATTAAGCTTGTATGAAGATGGAAAATTACATTGTGACAATTTCAGTTCAAAACTCAATCAACGGACCTATTCATCAGCCTTCATCGACAGATACGCATGCGTATTTATGTTTATTTTTTATAACTTGTTAATAGGATGAATATATACAGATTTATTCAGAACGAGTGATATTTCATTTTATTAAGTGTCCCAACTGTTACTTCTTTTCATATTCCCAGATCCGTTTAATGATTGTCCGGAAGGCTAGATACATTGAGAACAAATTAATAGAAGAGGCGCTTGTTTCATTAATGTATAAGGCACGCTGTAAAGTGATTATTTACTGTATCTGATTGAAGGTATTTTTCTAATGAGTCTGACAGAGCAGACTGTCGTTACGGCTATGAAACAGAATTGGCTAAGCTTAATAATTGTGAATATAAGTGAACTTCACTGCAATATTTATTAAGCTAATCCTTTTGATCCCTATTTGTAAGTTTGGTACTCTTTGAATAGAATTTATAGATCTGGGCATAAAGTTACTATACAGAACCTTTTTTTTTTTTTTTTTTTTTTTACTCAAGCTCGTATAAAAATTATTTTCTAACTTTGGTCACAAAATTTGTGAAATGCCAACATCAAGAGCCGATTATTGCTGTTGACATTCTTAATATTTAAAATAAGATGAGAAAATCTACAAAATTTTTATTGGAAATGCAATGCAACTAACAACAAATGTTCCTGAGGGGCTAAACGATTGTCTCGTGAATATCGTATACGCAACCCTTTCGGTATATCCTTAAACTGTACACCTGCTCCATTAGCTATTTCGTTTTTATCGGTATTTTGTGAACGTATTTCGTTGAGTGCATTGAAATTAGGGAAAAAAAGCAACTACGGTGTGAATTGTGGGAGTATGATTGCCAAAATTAAGAGTCAGTGCTAAGAGGAAAACAGTAACGCTTTCTAGTGGCAAATGTCCCCACAGAGCCGACCTACCAGTATTTTCCCGATACAATCCTACTCAACGTATACACCTTGTGGCGCTCTCTGTTGAATTCATTTGTCGACTTAATTCAATAGGGAATTGCATTATAATGAGCTTTGTTTCTCCGTTAAAGAAAAAAATACGTTGGAGCTCATTTCTTATCCGGACTGTTGAATTGGGATGTCTAAGGACGTTCAGAAAGCAGAGGCGATGTAGACTGGATTTGTTTTAAGAAGTGAGGGGGGGGTAAGTGATAGAATATATGAAATATCTAAAGAACGTGTGAATCTGAAGAAGAATCTAGAGAAATGAAATATGATGAAAATGAAGAGCAAAACAGAAAAGAACAATTAAAGAGGAAAAAGCGAAAAAGGAATTTTGGTAAATCTAAAAATTTACAATAAAGTTTAAAAATGGACATATGTAAAGACAATTATTTGCAAAAATGAAAAGAGGTTGAAGGATAGAAATAAAATGTATTAAAACGGGACAAAGATGATAATTTAAAAAAAAAAAAATGAAAAAAATAACAAGAATGAAAGAGCCAAATATAAATTTGCAAACAAATTTAAGACCTAAAAACACAACTTATTTAAGGTCTGCAAAAGATCATCTTTATTTTATTTGTTTCAATCAGATTATTTCGGCCAATATATTCTTTGACCTTCCCAAACACATGTTGCATCTGGTATTCTTTAGGTGTCAATATTTCTCCTTTTTATGCTTTTAATAAAAATATGTCAATACCTGTATACAAGCTTAACGAATCTGTCATATCAGAAGGCGAAAATCCAATGCAGAGCTTGACGCTCACAAAAACTTTTCTGGTGAGGACGAAATTCTTTTTAGCTTCGATTTCGTAAAATAATTAATGTTGTTATTTTCTATGAGATATAAAAATAAAATAAAAGAATAACAATGTATCAGGTGAAATATTTTTGGGAAGTGAAGGCAATTTCAGGAATAAATCTGTCGAAATCTTGTAAGAATCTAGGAGATAAAACTAATTTTATTAACGTGTGTAATAATGAAAATTTAAATCAGAACTATAGACAAACGGTAAGAGATATCGGCAAATCTAAATATTTAAACAAAACCAGAGCACAGCCAAGAGAAGAAAATGTAGAAAACATGGCTGTGAAGAGATAGATAAAAATAGAAAGGATATTGAAAAATAGTTGACAGTTTTATCGATTTATTCGATGCTTGCGGACCCAGCAGTTAAGTTTAGAATGGAAATGCTTGACTACACACAATGATAAAGACTTGTATATAATCATCTAAATTTTTCAGAAGAACTGATAACAGAGAAATGCCTACCAAAATATCTCCAAACAATTCTCATCACGCTGCAGTTTGGCTAGAACCAAATGGTGAGCGGGCTCTCAGCAGATTGCCCTGCTATTTTGCCCAAATCGGTGGAAATGGGATTCGTGTCATCTCGAAATATATTACCGCTAAGGGAATAAAGCTTAGTCGGTCAGAATTTGAAATCGACTCAACGATTTCAATTTCGATGCAGATAAGCTTTACACTATTCCCATATCCAATTTAATATATTTAATGTATTTATTTAATATGCACACTCACTCACACACACACACACACACACACACACACACACACACACATATATATATATATATATATATATATATATATATATATATATAATGTATATAAATGGACATTAAAGTCAACACCCAGAATCGATAGTATGTTTCAAGCCTAACGATAAAACAGAGAGTCGCCTTTGGGTACTGATTTCAGTGTCAACATTTATATTTACTTACTCTCTATTCCTGATATTGACCAGTCTAACCCTTAAATATAGCATACCTTAAACTATATTTTATCATATATATATATATATATATATATATATATATATATATATATATATATATATATATATATGTGTGTGTGTGTGTGTGTGTGTGTGTGTGTGTGTGCATGTGTGTGTATTTAGGCAGCATATATTTATTTAAACATGTATCGTTCAATAATCTAAACAAATTGCGTCTACTTATTTTTATATTAATCCTTTCCATTTCTTTAATTAGTTTCTTGATATTAAAGATGAAAGCCATGCAGGTTTGAAAATCCCAATGACAGCGGAACATGATATTTTCGTAGTTATAATAGCGTGATTGTCTTTGTAATTTACCCCTGAAGATGATATTAGAACAAGTTGAAAGTACTTGGGTTAAAAAAATCTACGTTGCCTTCCTTGATGGATATCATCTCACTAATTAGACAACTGGAAAGGAAAAAAAATATTAAGATATGTAGACCCAATATGCCTATATTATTCAACAAAACGTGTTTAAACATACACACACACACGTGTGTGTCTTTGTTTGTGTGTGTGTATGCTTCTATGTGTTTGTGTATATATGTATATATCATTGATGTATATTGGGGTTGCACCTTTTCTTTTTAAACAAGTTTCGTTGAATATGACATACGAAGAAAATATAATTATTTTTATTTAGATTTTAATTTAATTAATAATAATTTAATAACTGGTGTAATTAATTTTTATTTTGTTTTTTCAGCATTCTTACATTCTTATGGGAAATGTAAGAAAGTTGGAAAAATAACTAAAAAATTAATTAAATAATCTTCCTTTCCTTCATATTCATCGGAATATATATATATATATATATATCATATATATATCATTAAAATGAAACTCAATTGTACGCCATTTTTATGGTCATTTCACTCCTCGGGATAAATTCCCTGTAGCTTGTCAATACTAAAACTTTTGATAAAAACATGAATCGTAATTTTTTTTTTTTTAGATTAAAATTAAAAATGAATAGAAAGAAAGAAGAAAAAATGAGGAAAACAGAGGAACAAACCTCAAATAAGGGAAAAGGCATTTTAGAGGGAGATAGGAAAAAGAAACAACAAAGTAGTGAGCGGGAACAGGAAGACAGAATATATACAAGTCTAGACAGAAGCTAAATACGGTTGAAGATTAACAATGACATCTATTTAAAATGTTAACTCTTGTTCAAGTAGGAAAAATTAAAATTGAAAAAAGTTACAATCATTAAAGTTAAGAAAAGGAAGAGTTTTAAAGATTGTAGATAAAAGGAAAAAACAATTTAGTATTATAATTTAATTTTAATATTAAACAAAAGAATATAATATTATAATAAAAAGAAGCAATTAAAATAAGTAGATAAGTAATAACCCAAAAGAAAATTTTACAAATTAAGGGAAAAAATTAAATAGATTAATAAAAAGTAAAACATAGATTAAACTTAAGATAAAATTTAAAGATTATATAGATTAATTATAGATTAAAATATAAAGGATTAACTAGAATCATAGTTGTTAAAAATGTTTATAGATTAAAATATAATAGATTAAACAGATTAAAATTAAATATAGATTAACTTATTAATTAATATAGATAAATGTATGAAGAGTCCTTTTACAAAGGTCAACTTTAATAACAAATAATTAAAAGAAAAAAACAAAAACAGCTAGGCATTAAACAGGTAAATAAAAGTTAAATTAATTCCCCAATATACTTTGATGCGCACAACATATCAGATTTATGATCGACGTCGCAGCGATGGTTTCGCCTCTCGGTCCTATTTAAAATATGATACATGAATAAAGAAAACATCAAAACTTATCGTAGCCTGCGTGTTTCGTACTCTGAGGCACTTTATCAGGGCACATATAAGGATTTTATTTTGTGACAATTAGTTATATACAAGAGCAAGAATGTTATTGGTTTTTCAGAATTGTTGGCATAGGAGTGCTCATGAATATGCATTAGATTAGCGGAAAGTCAGGACAGTTCATGGATGTGAGGTGAAACAGTTCAATGCCTAAAAAATAAAGTGTGTAGGAGTTGTTTTTTATATATGTAAATTAATATTTAAATTATTCTGGATTGGAATTGATTTATGTATTATATGTCTGGGATAACACGAGGGAATGTATTTAGCTGTTTTTTTAAAAAAATATTTACTATTTATATCTTGGATTAAGATTGTAGTAATTCTGTTAGGGATGGTGATATAGAGAAGAATCTGGAGCGTCCATTTGATCTTTTGATAAGTTTCGATAACGGCACTTTCGAGTATTTCATTTGTAAGTAAGTTCCTTTCTTTTTTTAATAAGTGTGGCATTCGCTAGGTCAAAGGTATGGTCGTATTTATTTCCGTGTATGACTAATGCATTTGATAAATTGTTGTGTATAAGGTTACTTTTATGTTCATATAGTATTTTTTTTTAAATTTCTGCATGATTCCTCAATCTGGTTCACAGTGGATAAAGACATTGGTTAGATCCAGTGAGTAGGCCCAAAGAGTTCAATACCAGGTCATATCAGCAGTGAACCAAAAACTTGGAAAGCTAAGTTAAAGGGAAATAACTGAGACATCCGAAAGAGGCATGGCACGTGGAACTAGAACAATCTACCCCGGCGGACGAAATAAAGGGTTCGGTTCGAAATTCCAATCATCTGAAGAAGGCCGAGGTGTACGACGTCCGAAATGTTTTGAATGTTGCAATGTAGATGAGGATAACAGTGCGAATAATGTAAGTAATGTAGGATTTCATTAACTGACGTTTTATTAGCTGCCAATAGTCACGGGTTTATGACATCACTGTGTAAAATGCAACAAGCAACATCTGTGTCTTCATAATTACAAAATCTTCACGCAATGATAAAATAGGTGTCATTAAAAACATGATTAATAAAACAAAACATATTTTTTTCTTCACACGCATTATGTCATAAAGAATTAATCATCATAAAACCAACATCAAAATAATTTTCTCCTAACATGTCGACGAGCAAATAGAATTATCCTTAAAGAATTATAGACAAAGATCTGATAATTATCCTGCTAGAAAAAAATATAAAACTCATAACATATTTGACCGTTACCAGGTGCACCACAATTATTAACAACCTGATTGAACAGTTAAAATAACATTCGAGAGTAAATTTGTAGTAGCGTTAGCAATGAACATCTTAGATTTATCATTTACTAAGAAAAGGTTTAACACATCTAAACAAATGATGTCATTCGAAATTTTAACAAATATCCCCTTGCTAAGAACAATGTGTTTTAAAGAATTATCGTGGAGTTGGAAGATTTCATGTAAATATTAATAAACGCAAAACATTAGACACACAAGCAATATATTTTCTCGGAGATTAACTTGTCTCTTAGCCCAATCTGTGCACATACTGATTATTAAATCACAAACAGCTAAAACAAATATTGGTAGATAATAAGAAAATAATATACAGGACACATTATAAAGAAATAATTAAAATCCTGAAAGTGATTGTTACATAGAAAATATTCCATATTAAATGGAATAATTTTTTCAACCCGGAAAAACTACAATTTCAAATCTGTATAAAATATTTAAAATACAAACAAAAAAATATAAAATATATAAAATATTGACATACTCGGTTACCGCGTGGCCAAGCACCAAGGAACAGTTACTACGTCACGTATACTTAGCGGTTAAAAAATACCAGGATGTAGCTAACAGTCAGCTAAAATATTAGTAACATTTCATTCATGATAATGTCCAAAAGTGTCGAAAGTATTGTTAAAAAATACAAAAAACACAAAGACATAACATTTTATCAACAATTTTGACTCGGTTTTACAGAAGTTATTTCAAAATTAAAGACATAAATTGAACAGAATCATATGATAGAATTTAATACAACTTGATTTAATCGATTTTTGTGTCCTATATATATATATATATATATATATATATATATATATATATATATAGTAAAGGTAATAAATTCGTTTTTATATAATCAAAGTGGATCCTAGTAATATAAAATATTAAAATTAATCCACAAAAAGAGCCATATATATTAAGAATTAATGGATTCTTTAATTCTAGATGCCACGTTATTTCATATTCCCCTAAACGCTATTTTTATCGATAAAATTGCTCAATATCAAGGATATGACTTATAGAAATATCAAATATCAAATATCATATATTTAACTTGAAGATTGCATTCATGCATGAAAGAGATTGTTGCAGCTTGGTGTTGATATATATATATATATATATATATATATATATATATATATATATATATATATATATATATATGTATATATATATATATATATATATATATATATATGGAGAGAGAGAAAATGAGAGAGAATATGGAAGAGAGTGGGAGAGAAAAAGGGGGCAGAGAGATGGAGTGAAATTTATGTAGGTGTTTAAATAATTATAGCAATTTTTTTGAGAAAGGAAAAACAACGAATTTGAAAAAATGCGTTCAAATCCCGACGTACACAAACTAGATTTACTTCACACAACATATTATGACGAAGGCATGAACTCATTTCTGTGATGCAAAGTTAATTATTATGTCAAAGCTTCTCGTCATTGTCATGCCTTGATTTTGACAAAGATATTGAACATCAAGCAGTTACACTTTTCGAAATATGTAACAAGCTTAATTAAAAACAGTTGAGAGCTGCTATCATAACAGTCTTTTCTCAGAAGATCTACTCAAAAGTATCTGAGAGAAGTTGGTTAGAATATATATATATATATATATATATATATATATAT
Organism: Acanthosepion lycidas; assembly: GCA_963932145.1. NCBI lineage: Eukaryota > Metazoa > Mollusca > Cephalopoda > Sepiida > Sepiidae > Acanthosepion > Acanthosepion lycidas. Next base: position 135,690,415 of record OZ010576.1, read on the forward strand.
ATATATATATATATATATATATATATATATATATATAAGTAATGAAATGCATTGTGAAACCATTGCAGAAACAATAATTCTTTTCCACAAAGAGCACATTTTGTTTTATTATTGTCCGTCCCCACCCCACCCCACGACCAAACCTCTTCTCTGACTTGGGCATCGGAGAAATACATCGGAAATTGTCACTATCGGAAATGACGCACGGGGCATTCGTAAATTTCCCATCCAACATAGAGTGATTCATCAAACCACTTGAAAGCTTAAGATCTGCTTCATTTTGTGAATATATATATATATATATATATATATATATATATGTTAATAGGTAAAGATAGACAGAGAGAATGTCAATGTGAAATCATCAGGGGAATCTTTCTGAATTCCTGAAGAATGAACATCGGCTGTGTACAGAAACGGTTTCTCTATAACGCTTCCCAGCGGGAAATTAGTTTCAATGTCCGGGTTTGGCTTGGCGAGAATTCAGTTGTAATTCCGTTTTTTTTTTTTTGTTTTTTTTTTTTTCTTGTTTTTTAAAAAAATGTTAAAATGCCGATTGTTAGAGAGTGGATAAAAAGTGTTGTTAAGACTTCAATAATTGCTACAAAAAAAAAATAAATAAATAAAAATGAAAGAATCCAACTGGTTAAAATAAAATAGTGATAATACGAGAAAATTTTGTTCTCATACAAACATACATGTATACATACGCGTATATATAGATGTATGCATATATATATATATATATATATATATATATATATATATATATATATATATATATATATATATATATATATATATATATAACTTTACAGTATTAATGAAATGTTACTCATGGTGATAAATTTTATAGAATTTGGTAAATTTTGTCTGATTTCGAAAATCAATCAAGAAAACTGGATTTATAAAATTGTCAATGAAAAAGTGCAATTCTTTTTCCAAGAGGCTTTGAATAGTTCTATGCGAGATGTTTGATCTATTTCGGAGGGCGTTTAGTAATGCCCTCCGAAATAGATCAAACATCTCGCTTAGAGTGGGAACATTTAAGGAAATATAGTTTAAAACAGATTTTATGTCTATATGTCTGAGATGAGGTATTATGTACACTATTTACATTATTCGGACTATTGTCCTCATCTTAGTTACCATGACACTTGAAACTAGAACTGTCTACCTCAGCGAGCGAAATAAAGGGTTCAGTTCGACATTCCACCCGCCTGAAGAAGGCCGGAGCGTACAACGGCCGAAACGTTGTGATAAATATGACAACAAAGATGAGGACAATAGTCAGAATTATGTAAATAAAGTAAATTTTATATTATCAATTTACGTCAACCCATTGGAATAAAGATGTATGTCTCTCTCTAAACACTTACATAAAACCAGACGCACATATATATGTGTGTGTCTTTCTGTTAAGAGTATTTAGGTTTGACCACTCTCTGTCCCTCTATACATATACAATAAATCATCAACAATCTCTTTCTCTCTTTCTTTCTTTTTCTCATTCTCTGTCTATCTATCTATCAACATATACAAACACATCCGCAAAGACATCTCAAGGAGACTAGAGATGAAAGAGTATTTACATGAATAACATCCAGGAATCCCTCGAAGAATGCGCATTTGATTAATGCATTTTCTATTAGTGCACTAAAATTTTTATATACCAAAATTCAATTGGTGCACACATAATACTCGATTAGCACGGTAATACAGTCTTAAAGGGAACCATAGTAATTGAAAATTGTGTTTTTTAATCGCCGACAAATGAAAAATTTTATAAAATTTAAAAATAGAAAATGACTATTTTCTTTGTCAAGTATTACGTTGTCTAAATAATTGTCTAAATAATTACAGTAGTGATAAAATGAATGCATATAAATAGACAAATTTTATAATAGCTGATAATAAAATATATATTTGAATATTTGTCTCTATTAAAAGTTTTTGAACATTTTTTTCGTGTTTATTTGAAGGTCTTAAAAGGAAATTTCTGATTTTTTGTTAGAAAATAGACGATATTCTAATTAGATACCAAAATTTATATTTATTAAAAATAACGAAATATAAAAGCTGTATACATTTACTATGGAAAGATGATAAAGAAAATTTTCAGGTTAAAATAACAATGATTATGGTATGTTTGGAACATTTGAATTGGAAATTTTTCAGTACGACCAAATATATGAAGAACTGAAGAATAATATGCGGCAAATTACTCTAAAAATGTTTTCATTAAAAATCAGAATAATAAACATTAATTCATAGTATTTTTATTGTATCTTCTTATATGTACCTATATTTTAGTTAAAAAGTATGCAAATTTGAAATTAATTTTGAATGAGACTAAAATTTCAGGCACAAATTACATCATTTCCTATAATCTATTATGTTTGATTAAGGCGTTTTCGAGTATCTTATAATTTACACATTAGCCGCACTAATGAAGGGTTTACTTTACTGGATATTCTTAAAAAATATAAAGAACTTCTTCAAAATAATTGCACCCTCTGTGTTTCAAGATGTTTCCCATGAATGTGACAGGTATTTAGACTTTATATTCAATGGATCCAGTGAAGCGTTCACATGAAAGCAAAATTCTTTATCCATATTCTATAATTAAACTTCATAGATATTTACAAAAAAAAGATACATGTAAATATAAGTATTTTATTACACACACACATATATATATATATATATATATATATATATATATATATATATATATATATATATATATATATATATATATATTTGCACAGGTGTATATGTGGTATATATGAGAAAAAAACAAAATCTTTAATATTACCTTCAAATATTACTCCATCTTAATTTGAAACCTAAACTTTAAGTAAGAAATATCACCCATCAAAAAATACTTCCAAATTACATTCATGAATTAGATTCAAACTGATAAAGATGTCACCATAACAGTCTTTTATTATATTAAAAGATTACTATCGATTAACTGTTATATTTTTAAGAAATTTTTTTAAAGTGTTCTCTCTGAATGTGTTAATAAATACAGTATTTAACTTATATTAAATCCCTAAATTATTTGTAAGAGTTAAATATTTAAATTGCTAGCAAGAATCAAATTAATTTCTTCGTAGATTTTTTTAGACATTTAAATTACTATCAAACATTAAAATCTATTTTTTACATAAATTGCTAAAACTATACCACCCGCTCTCCTTCCTACGTGAAACCTATTTATAGCCTCTTTCTCTTTACTTCCCCCTTCTTTCTCTTTTCTTGTTCTTTTTCTCTCTTGTTCCTCCCTTTTCAATATATCACTTCCGTTAAGTTAACCGATTAAATAGGTCAAGGTCTGGTCCTTCCTCCTCCAATACTAAGTATGATTGAAAGAAATATTAAATAAACCCTATCTAAACACGACCATGTCGTTCAAACCACTCCTCATTACCCCTCTGTTAAATGACACTACCCATCAAAAGTATGAATTTTCTTTTCATTTCATTTCGTCTTTTGGAAGTGCTATCTGATGATCCAGAGTCCTTTAAAAGGGCTCTGGTGAAATAAATTATTATAATGGAACCTTAAAGTGGTCTGTTTTTCTTTAATATGTATATATGTGTGTGTGTGTATGTGTGCGTGCGTGTGTGCGTGTGCCTATATACTTGAGGAATCAGAGAGCCGAGTTCGAATTCCAGTCGAATATATTACATTCACTTACGTGCTAATACCCTTGGGAAAGCTATTAATCCTCTTCTTCTCCCTTCAGCTATGGGTAAATAGAAGGACAGACTGGGTTCTATAGCCTTGAATGGCAACTGGTCTAGGAGAAGGACAATTCTGAATTCAAAACATGCGGAGGGTCGTTTGGGAAGCTTGTGGCACGTAGAGCATCAGGTCTCTGTATTCGGACCTACAAAATGTGTGGTTGGTTCTGCACAAAGCCTTCAACATTATAATCAAATTATATGTGCTGGTGTCTGGCTGTCGGTTCCTAGGAACTGAGCTTCTTTACCCTCATACGTCAAATACGACGGGAGAGTCCAACATGTACCTAGCAACTGATGAAACAATATAATCTTTCCACTTCATATCAGCGGAAAATTTTAGGCCAGGAAGACGCTATTAGTAACTTTTTCGAGTTAGCATCAGTCATGCTGATGGAAGTAAAAAAGGCTTCTCTAAGACAATTATGGTGATAAAATTAACAAGCTCTTTCTTGTCCCCGGTTACAAGTCATTTTTGAGATCAGCAATCAATTTTAATTTATCGAACCGATCAGACTCACCAAGTTTTATATCCCAATCAAAATACATTCTAACTTTAAACAGGGAGAAAATATCCTAAAAAACTAATAAATATTAATATATCCTAGTAAAAATAAAATTAATTATATATTATACTTAATTCAATATATCCAAATTAATCATTCGTAATGACATCTCTCCACCAAATAACTTGTTGCAGAAAACCAATATTATGTATAAATTTAAATCTCTCTTGTGAGATTGTAACTCCAACAGAAATAATAGTTATGTCGGTCACACTACAACTAAGTTGTCTAGAAGGTTTCGTTTTCATTTGAATGATGCATCTAATATCTCTCATCATTTACAACAGCATGCGTATCCACATTTGTAATTAAGGAAAATTATTGTTGAAAATACATCTATACATATTCATGAAAATAATAAACATAGACTAAAAATTCCCGAAGCTATCTATATTAAAAAATTGAAACCGAACCTTAGTAGAATTTATTATGATTACTGTACAAATGTTTATAGCAGATAGTTTTAAAATATCTAGGTTTTAAATAATAGTTTTAAATAGTTTTTTTTAAATAGGCATTTCAATAATTTAGTTATCTCCATTGACGTTACTGAACGTGTATGTTTACATTGAGAAATTTAAAATTTACAGAATATATGTTAGGGTTTTTCGTTTCACAAGTAAAAATTTCATTTTCAGATGAAGACAACAATTTTATCTTAGAAAAAACAAGATCTAGATGATGATATTGTGCTAATGTCGAAAGTAAAATGAATATGCATCAACATCGTAATTTTCTTTCTTCCTTTAATAAGGAGGCTAAGAAAATTATACGTAAATAAGGATCATATTAAAATAAGTAAACGAAACTTCTCTACATTATTTTTGAGACATGTCTTTATATATATATATATATATATATATATATATATATATATATATATATATATATATATATATATATATATATATTGAACTATAAAAAATATTAAAAGATTAAAATCTTCAGATAGACTGGGTTGTATATTAATATTCCTTCGTTTTTATTATTATTTCATTTAGATTCCTAGACTAGTTTCGGCCAACATGGCCATCATCAGGAGAAAAACGATTTTCTGCTTGCTGGTATCATTGAACTATAGAAATGAATATCTTAATGAAGAAAATGAATTTTGTCTGTAGTATTCATTTGTTTTTTTTATTTATTTTTTAATTTTTTAACATGAATTTTGGTCAGTCTTTGTGTTGGTAAAACAGTCTCTTTTAAGTTGTTAAATGAGATAAGAGCTGGAGGAATTCATTCTGCTCTGAATTCCCTTGGACATTTTGACAGTTTTATTGGTTCCTGGAAAGGGGATGTGACTCTGTTAAGTGTGTGTGTGTTATTTGGTTCTTAGGGAGTGAGTGAGTGAGTATGATGTGTGTAAACGTGAATATTACTATGGGTGTGTGGTATCATTTGACTCATTAGCGAGTGAGTGAGTATGATGTGTGGAAGTGTGTATATTCGTGTGGGTGTGTGTATAATATTAAGTATATATAATCATGTAATACTGAATTGATATATTTAAAATAAGAACTATGGATACGAATCCGATAAAATATTTTTTCAACTGTTTGGTTAATTCCATAGAAACATTGTGACGATAGATTGTATAATTTATTGATTCTTGTCCACATTTTACTGATGTAATCTCCGGATAGTTCCATTTTAAAGTAGAAATATTCTTCACCCGAAAGAAATCATTTTGTACTTCTCTGACGATTATGTACGAAATAAAATTGGCATTTTTGTAAAGACTTTCCTCAAGATAAATAGATTTCTTTCATAGATAATCAGACATACATTCTTTAACACACACACACATAGATACTGCCGGATGGATGCGGACGCGTTATCATATGGGAATTTTCATGTGAAAAAACAATTACTTGTTTACTAGCAACCATGTGTAAGATTGTTTCAGTCAAAATGTAATCATTCTCCTTGATTGTTGCCCGGCAATAAATTCACAAACATGATTTATTTAAATAGATATCCATAAAACAATATATAGCTGACTCTTGAAAATTAAAATAAAGAATTTAAATAGAATAGAAAGCGAAATAGCAGTAAGTGAATGTGGAAAACATAAATCGGCTTTTGGCAATGGTGAACACAAGATTTTTCTTAAACAAGCAGTTTTCGGATAAAAAAAAATAAGGATGTTTCGTGGGAAATACAAGGAATATGATTTATCTTAATATGTATAATCATACCTCCTCTCTTTCTCTCTCTCTCTCAATATATAGGGGTTTGTTGTAGAGTGTTGTTAAAGTCTTTTCACGCTGTTCAGTTCCTAATACTTTTGAAGTAGTAGCGTTTATTCCGAGCCACGCGAAAGGAACATAAGTTGACGTCTTTCTACATTATGTCCGCAGAGTTACAGATATGAAAATTAAAGTTGTGACCGGCCGTAATATATATATATATATATATATATATATATATATATATATATATATATATATATATATATATATATATATATATATATATATATAGGTGTGTGTGTGTGTGTATAGATATATATAGATATATAGATATTTGATATATTTGAGAAGCAATTGTTCTTTTAAAAGGTATTGTTAAAATCATTGGAAATATCTAATATATTTAATGATATTTTATTCAAATCTCCGAATATCTTTTCGCAAATATGGCTGTTACGTAAGCTAAACTGGTCAGAATTAAAAGTGTTTTTGTTTAACTTTCAACTCACATGAACCATTATGAGTGGGATGATTGAGAAAAGAAAATGAAACCTATTTAAGTAGATTGGAATATTATCTCTCTCCTTCTCCCTCTTTTTCTTTATATATATATATATATATATATATATATATATATATATATATATATATATATATATATATATATATATATATATATATATATATAAAATACATTTTCTCTTTATACGCTATTTTATAGATACAATAATGTATAAACACAAAAGATATTAAATAATTGTCAGACTTAATCCATTTCATTACACACACACACATACATACATTCATACATATATATATATATATATAGAGAGAGAGAGAGAGAGAGAAAGAGAGAAAGTGAGTGAGAGAGAGGTGTAGATATTTTGATGGAATAGAAGAAAAGTAAATAAAAATTGAGGAAAGAAAGAAAGAATGAAATTGTGAAAGAAAGAAAAAAAAGAAGGAAAGAATAACAAGAAAGAAAGAATAACAAAAAAGAAACCAAGTAGATTTTCTGAAAACAAAACTATATAAAGTTAAAATCTAATAAGCCATGTGTTATTATTTTGTGTGTCATGTCAGTAATATTTTACCAAGTAGATTTTCACGCACCTCAAAGGTACAACGTTTATAACTGGAAAAGTATATTTAAAAACGCACGTCCGAAATCTTTCTAATAATACTCAAGATTTAACAGTAAAATACACTATTATTTTTACGTTAAGTCAATATTAATATATGAACCTACAAAATATAAAATTGGTAATCTTATTTATTTTGTTGTTAAATAATAATGTCATCCCTTTCCGAAATAAAATACATTTAAAATCTCGCAGCTTAATAATTTCTCATATCAAGGATTTAATTACCATGTCGCACTTTTGGGACAACGTGGTTAAAATAGTCGAACGATTAAAATTCAAAATATTAAAAACAGGTACCTTTCCTTAGAATTAAAAGAAAAGAATGCTGAACGCTTGTGTAATATCGGTCCTAATATATGCCAGTGAATTCTGTACAATATCATTACAGATGAAGAAGAGACATGAAGCAACATAAAGATGCTGAGAATACCATGGGCTGAACCTATGAATAACGACATTTTTTTAAGGAATATGGAAACGAAAATTGAATCCGAAAGAGACAGTTGAAATTTCTAGAACGCATAATGAGGAAAATGAGCTTGGAGAATGTGACACTCACAAGAGATATTGAAGGCAAGTGAGACGTAAGAAGGCACTGAATTATCTACTTAATGAATCTATGTAAATATTTGGGAAAACAGGGATTAGGAGAGATATTCAAATTTAAACCTATTCGAAAACTACAAATGATTATATTTGGGTTGATCCATCATCGTTCTCGTCCTGAAGGGACAAGGCGCACATGAGAAAAAATGATAAAACATCGTAGAAAACAAATGAGCGGCTTCCACTCCTAGTGATATAATTTTATGAAAATCTTATCAATCAGTGTGATCGATCCTAAATGGGTGTCCCTATTATCGTGTCCTCACACTCTTTAAGCTATGCTCATTAAATAATTATTTGATAGCTTAATATGGTGTTAGGATGAATGAACGAAAATGTAGGTTATGAAGACTGTGTTGTCTATCGATTTTTCGATGGAATTTGACTGTTTGCCTGTCTCAAAAACTTGCATCCGAAATCTTGCTTTCTACCTAGGCTCGAACATCTACCACCGGCGCTAGAAGGCAAACAATACGGTCCTATTAAAAAAAAAATCAGAATAAAAACAGACCCGCCCCTCAAATAATAAAAGTTAAAAAGGGAAAAAAAAACACTATTTAATGAGCATTTGAAATGGATTTATTTGCTTTCATTTCACACATGTAGAAAGAAACGCGGGAGAGAAAGAAGAGTATATTTCAATCATCGGAGTCATATTAAGAAGCAATTAGTTACGATGTATATTCGTTCATTAGAATTTAATAACCTGCGAAAAAGAATATTCTATGGTGTCAAGATATCCCTTCTTCATTTGTGGTCACCTGTTCTAGTTAAGCAGCACAAAAGTAATGGAAACCTTTTGTTAGTTACTTGGCCATCTGTATATTGTCTACATTCTCTTTCTTTGACACACACACGCATACACATAAACATCGATGACAATCGTTTAATAATAAGCAAACGCCTCTCTTCGACCAATTCACTAGCGCAGTTAAAGTCTCAGCGGATACCTTTCTGTGACCTTGTGTCATATAAGGTTTTGTGTCTTCGCATTTTAAGCACGAAGTAGATCTCACAGAAAAGAAACAGCAATACTCGCATCTCTCCCATATCCTTCTGGAATCAGTTTAAACTGACGTATTCGTATTTTTTTAATATATATACTCTGGCCACTTTTCTTAAAGTTCTATTTTCTTGAATTCAGACGAAAATGTGGAAATTTTGTAATAAATTCGATTCTGCTGGAAGCCTAATACTTTTAATCTTGTAAAAGACAGTTTGGAATTCACTGATGGAGAGCGCATACTTTTGTCCACTCATAAGCCATCTCGTCTTGCCAAACAGTTTCCTGACTGTACTCCTGATTGGTTTGGATTTGAACTATAATAAACTATGTTCAAATAACTATCGGAAGACAATTACTACAATTATAGGGAAACACGGGAGACATCAAAAGAGAATGTGAGAGGGGGTTATATATTCAAATTTACAAAATTCAAAGTACACTCAGATCTATAAATCTTAACCGGCATCTACACTACCAAAACTTACGTGTTGATTGGTTGGTAACTTCTATGCATTCACTTAACGTATTTCTGCATCCCATCTGAAGCTTTGTAATATTTACAATGGTGTTCTCTCTATTTTTAGAAATTTATACAAAATATTAAAAGTAAAATATCCAGGTTAAAACAAAGAAGCTGGATTAAGACGATAATGTTTCTTTGTAGCCGTTTGTGAACTTTTATCTTAAAAGGAAATAATCATTAACCAATTAGGCAAACTATACTTAGCTTCGTAGTAATCCCTGGTAATAACTGCATATATAGACACGATATAATCTGACTCAACTGTTAAGTCAATATCAAGAAATAAAAATATTTTCTCGCGCTTATAATTATAGAAATGCATATTTTTATGACTGTGTATTTACACAAATCTGTTTGCGTGCAACACAGAAAACGTCAGAATATGACAAAAAGAATGAAAAAAAACTATTTTCAATAAAAAAATGTAATCAATAATAAATAATAAAACTATTAAGAAATGAGCCGATATTATTGTGTGTAATTAACACGACTCAAAACGTTATCCTAAAGTGTCAGTAGAAGCTTGACAACGTAGTTGAATCACAAAGCAGTTCTGGAGTGTCTTTCAAACAGATCCACCGAATTACGTAATTTGCCAACACTCAAATTATAGATGATTTTGAAGCAGGTGGAAAAGTTGAAAATGACTACAAGAAAAGTTAGAAAAGACGTCCGACATCTGTGCAACAAGAGAATCGTATTTAGAATCGCTATCATTGGGAAATTGACATTCGAAGAATAATCGATTCTCTCACTGAAGATAATCCAAACTGAAGAGTGGAAATTCTCGAGTTCTATTGAAGAGAGGCTAAATTCAAACAAAATTGCCCAATTACAATCCATGAATCCACCTACTAGAATCGCAATAATATGGAGTAATGGATGTGAATTTACTGGTATTTGGGAAGTTGTCAAGTTTATCATCAAAGAATTTACGTGGAACATTCTTTTTTATGGTACTGTATCTATTTTCGTTTACTTCAACTTGTTTGGACAGTCTTTCATGTCACACATTTAAGAGGATTTCGAGAAGGACGAGATTTACTTATTGCAATGTTGCACGCCCCCACATTACCTTCGTGATGTAAGGGTCTATTGTGGCGCGATTTTGTTAAACAGTTTTATTGTAAGTAGAGATTAAGTAGAATACACTTAAAGTATAAATTTTATGGTACAAAATCTGCAAAAGTCGACGAATTGGAAGCAGTGATTGATGAAGAATGCGCCAAAATATCCAAGAAATCTTTCTTGATATTTGATATTTCATTACTTTGCGTTATCAGCAATGCAGAGATCAATTTGAAAACAAGCATGGATAGAAAAATAAATCCTTATTTTGGGAGACACCATATATATATATATATATATATATATATATATATATATATATATAGATATATATATATATATATAGATAGATAGATAGATAGATAGATAGATAGATAGATAGAGAGAGAGAAAGAGAAAGAGAGAGAGAGAGGGACCGAAACCTGATAGATATCAGTCTGAGATTCTAACACCTAGGTTATGGAGAAAGACGAAATTTTGCGTATTAATTTTTTCATAAACACACCAGTCACTCAGAGAACTCAGTGACTAGCAGAGTCATGTATTATCAGCAGTATATATATATATATATATATATACTGCTGATAATACCTCTCTCTCTCTCTATATATATATATATATATATGTGTGTGTGTGTGTGCGTGTGTGTGTGCGTGTATGCGTGCGTGTCTATGCGCATTTCCGTGTCTGTGTTTTAGTGTGTCTATCTGAGTTTTTGTATGTGTAATTACACATAGAAAGACTCGGATAGACACACAGAAAAATGAGCCATCTTTTGAAAAACTCAATTTGCTTAATTTTGACGAAGTAATTTTTAATATTGGAACTGTCAAGAAGAGTATCTCAACTCATTCCGGACTCTAATACAGCTTATCGCATGGTCATGTGGACACAGTAAAAAGAAGCATACATACCTAAACGCAAATATTGTGAGTCACGAGATGCAACGTAGAATTAACCCGCTGTCAATGATGGAAGACAAACCAAAATTGATCAACATATATATATATATATATATATATATATATATATATATATATATATATATATATATATATATATATACCTACATATGTGTGTGTATATATGTATATGTATATGTATGAATGTACATTAAAAGTTGTTGTTAGTATTTATTATGACTTCTATTGACATGAGGTACAGCCTCAACATATGACTTAAAATTATTTCATTGGGATGTGCTGCCTTTGTTCCTAACAGTAACCGCAACTCTCGCATCTTCTTTGGCTTGATTTATACACCAGATTTTTCAACTCTTGCCACATAGATTCAATTATGTTACGATCAGGGTTTTTGATAATTCAGTTTTGTAATCCTGGAGTATTTTTCTCGGTGTGTAAATTCATGGTAGAATATTTTGCTTCATGCTATATATGGTCAGAGATGAATCTTTAGTAATATACGAATGAAGTAATATGTAATAAAGTAACATATTCCTAGCAGTTAAGCGTTCCGTTGATTTTTATCACATTTGTTGTACAATTCTTTTTGATGTAGCCTCACAATATCGAATAGTAATTTCTTTGTTATGCATTGTGGATTATTTCTTGTACAACTTGTTATTTGGACATACTAACCTACATTAGAATGGAATTATATTTTTTCTCGGAGTGAATGCAACTTTTAATAAATGGATATAGCCTATCCGTCCGGTTCAAACTAAGCAAGGACCATGGGTCTTTTTATATATTTACTACTTACGATTAATAGATAGATAGATATTATATTTCTTGAGTCTATATGACTTTTGCCTATTTTTCATTATAGCAGCTGTTCTTTTGCCCTGTGTTTTCGCCTTATTAGATGGCTTTTGGTTAATGATGGCTATCTGACATAACCCATTTTTTCAAATTAATTTTATGAACTATCCTTCATAGTTTATGAATTAAAAATTCAAAAGTAATGTCGTTTTTATCCGTAACATGATGAGCTGTTTATTGGTTGCTGACAGTCTCATTAGCTTTCTTCGATTTTTTTTAATGTCTAAAAGCCTTCTTTTGGATGGCATGAACAGTAAATATTGATATTTGAAAATAACAATTCCACGTTGATGTATTTTTATAGCATTTTGGTTATTTTCATTCTCTTCCCAAACTCTCTCTCTCTCTCTCTCTCTCTCTCTCTCTCTCTCTCTCTCTCTCTCTCTGCCTAAATTACAGGCTCCAGATTTTATACAATCTGTTTGATCGCTTCTCATGAGAAACTTACATGTTTATCGTTATCTTGAATGATGTTAACTTGAGGGGTGCAAACTGACTCATAACTTTTCATGTCTTCTTTTCAATGGCACGATTAGTACTATGTTTACGTGGACGAAACAACTGGCATTACAAACTTTTCTGACCTTTGAACTACATTGTCGAATATCTAGATCTTCTTAGTAAATATTAAAAGAAATTGATTTCGTTACCTGAGAGACTCATTTCCTAATCCATAATATTGATGTCTATTGGAAATATGACCATTAAGACCGAATAGTAGATCAGGAAATATGGCAGAAATAATCATTTCTTATATTTATCCTGACTATTATCGCTCTTAAATGCATCACTAAATGCTTTTCTCTGCACCAATATTGCCAACCTTCCTATTAGACAGATTTCTACTGAATTCTGATTGGAGAAAGGTACCTGAGTGCGCGTGCACACACACAGACACAGACACAGACACATATATTTAGACATTTTCATGTTTATGCGTTCTTTTTATAGATACAAATACAGGGTGTCCATAAAGTTCGTGTGCACTTTAAAAAATTTATAACTTTATTTGTATTTGCGACAGAAATAATCTTAAATAAAATTTCAGTAAAACCTTAAAAAACATATATTTACTTCTTTTTAATCCTTTTTACAAATTATTTCCGTCGCAAATACAAAAAAAAAGGTAAATGCTCTGTTTATAATAAACAGTATTATACAACATTTACCTGCTTGAATGCACGAAAAATTTTCATAGAAAATATTCGTCCTCCGCCAGGAATCGAACCTATATCATATACGAAACCGTCATATAGCTTGGCCACAGAGGAGCGTTCGGTTAGCATGGTCGATTTTACTGTCTTTGCACGACAATCTTCCGGAGGACGAATATTTTCTATGAATATTTCTCGGACATTCAGACCGGTAAATGTTGTTTAATACTGTTTATTACAAACAGGGCATTTACTTAAATATTTGTATCTGTAAAAAAAGAATGTATAAACATAAAAATGTTCTAAAATTATTGTCGGACTTTGTCCATTTCATAATATATATATATATATATATATATATATATATATATATATATATATATATATATATATATATATATATATATATATATATATATATATATATATATATATATATATATATATATATATAAATTGAAATCATCATCACATTTTCATATATTTTAAAATTATTCATAACATATGTCATCTTACTCATTCCGTTTTCTGTCTCGTATCTTAAATAGGTTTCGAATCCTGTAAAAAAACAGGATTTTGAAAGATGATTTCGGGCAGGTAAATACACACCACGTGGAACATTAGCATAGAACGATCCTCTTACTGTGATTACCACCCACCTGAAATTGTACTGGATTAAAATAAAACTTAAACTCAAGTAAAAAAAGTAAATAACGATAACGTAATTATTATAACTGAATTTGTAAATAAGCGCTTGCATTTAAATGTTTTATACTAAATCGCTTATATATTTTCAAACCTATATTCATATCCGATTAAAGAAATGTACCTATTCTTATATGTGTCCTGATCTTCAGTGATTAATCCTCAAGTGAATTTGTACCCAGTCATAGCTACACGCGTTCGAATCAAGTTTATAGCAAGTAATTCGATCGATCTTTATTTGTAAGATTGATGCAACGTCTTTTATTTGTTTTTTACCCGATTAAATAAATGTACTGTTTCAAAATATCTAAGAGCTTATTACATTCTTTCTTTTTATTCTTTCCAGTTACGTCTGGGTGTTTTAGTTCAGGAGCGCCACTTGCTTTGGTTCTTGGTTCGGTCAAAATCAGGATTATAAATGATTTTCAAACATCTACACCTCGAAAGTTAAGGGCAGCTCCTACAAGATAATTATATATATATAATTATTATATATTTTATATTCATTATCATATTTTATTATATTATTTCCACAACATGATTATATAAGTCGTCTATTAGTTTGCCATCAAAGAAACTACGTAGTATAAGTAGTTAGATATATCCGAATATCTCAGTGATATACTACTTAAAACGAACATCTATCTATCTATCTATCTATCTATCTATCTATCTATATATATATATATATAGATATATATATATATATATATATATATATATATATATATATATATATATTAATCATAAGTAGTAGATATATAAAAAGACCCATGTTTCTTGCTTAATTTGAACCGGACAAATAGGCTATATCTACTTATTAAAAATTGCATTCTCTCCGAGAAAACCAATAAAAAATCTCAATAATGCAAAGGTGCTAAAAAGGGATGATTTTGAAGCAGTAGATATGTAGAATGGATTGTTATATACCTTCGAGTCTGTCATACGCTTAATTAACCTGCTGTGTAAACGGGTGGCAAGCCAGAGAAAATGAAATTCGCAAAGAAATGATGCGTACTCATGTGTATTGATAGGCATTGTCCCTTTTCTCCATCTCCCAGTTTAACTTTTGAACTGGAATTATAAACACCAACGAGGCGAGAGATTATGACCGGATCAGACTGAACACATTGTTTAACATCGGGACTCATGATCTCTTAGATCTATATAGATTACTGTATATCTAAGTATATGTGTGTGTATTTGACGCCTATTTTGCGCAGATCTATCTATCTATCTATCTATCTATCTATCTATCTATCTTGGTAGCTAATTTTGATTAGCGTGTTCTAAGCGGCCATTTTCAATCACAGCCACCATCTATCTATCTATTTATCTATCTATCTATCATATATCATGTCTACACATAATTTTCACGATCTTTATTTGCAGCATTGTCTTTTATGTGATCAAAGCTTAACAAAACATGAATACAGATTAAAGCCTTCCCTTGGTTAAGGAAGTTACGAATAACTTAGTGAAAACCGAGCTCATACTCTGGTGAGAGCCACAATTATGGAAGCTGATTTTCAAAACATGAATAACGCTGGCCATTCTATATGTCCTTCGTACCTAAGCTATTGGCCTTGTATCAAACTAAACTTATATCGATAAAATGTATTTTTGTAGATATAAATATATGTATATTTCTAGCTATTTACCGAATTCGCTACAAATCCAAAGGAGAGGAGAGCTGAATAATATCGATCTGCAAAATAAGGAAAGTGTGCTTGCCTTGTAAAACAGCATTGTAGCTGGTCAGAAGAGACTCCTGGTTTGAAAGACATGTCACAACAATCTGAGTGAGAATATGTGTTTACCTTGAAAATCAGCATTCCAGAGCGACGCTCTTCCTGTCATTAGGCGGGAAGACAAAGCTATCTCAAGAAACAAACAAGGAACATATAAATTAATGATACGTATCTATTTTCCCATGGTAAAAATAAATTGTGCACACACTCGACACATTCACCCATGCACCTACATACGCACACACATACGCACAAATACACACACACGCGAATGTGTGTGTGTGTTTTGTGCTCTACTTTTGTATTGAGCTCTGTTTTAAATTAATGTTCTGAACGCTGAAATCTTACTCTCTGTTCTTTTACATTTGGCTATATATATATATATATATATATATATATATATATATATATATATATATATATGAGTGTAAACTAAAAATTCCGCAGTTGGAGCAAAAATGTCTTCTCCCAAATTCAAATGACAGGTCATCTGTCCATATCTGGGTAATTAGAATATTTAATAAGGAAGAGTTACGCATTTCGAAACTAACTCATTTATCCGTAGTAACGGGCTGCTAGACTATTTCCATGCCAATTTTTCTCAAATGCGCTTACATTTATATATATATATATATATATTGTACAATTAAAATAAACAAAGTCACTACAAGAACATTGCTCGATGTAAAATATAAGATATACTAACAGACCCAATATAATAAATATAAGAAAAACAATATTCAGACATGATTGCCTTTTCGGGACTTAAATTTTCATGTGGACACCGACATAGTTATATTACTGCTTCAAAACCTTAAGGCAGTGCAATGTAATAAGTATCTTTAGAAGTATAAAACTTTATGCCGCAGAAAGCTAGTAATAGCTGAATGTTGTTTTTCATAAACCGGCTTGTGCATTTGAGATAGTTTTGTTAGAATGTATGCTTTATATATATATATATATATATATATATATATATATATATATATATATATATATATATAGGTTTCTTCATGTAATTGTTAAAAAAGAGCATAGCATGATGAAAAAGATGCCAAAGTTGACGAAAACAAAATTTTAGCGACGAAAAGTTTATGTTATTAAAAGGAAAGAACAAAGTATTTTTTAATTATTTTTAAAAATTGTACCTCTTCTTAGAACATTCTAAATTCTGACTGAAAAACTTTGTTTCTCTTCATGTCCAGCGGAACTACTAAGTAACATATAATATTTTAGCGCGTTTTCTTTCTATATGGCAGACATTAAATTTGAAAATCTTGCAAAAATAAAAATAATTGTCAGATTTTAATGATACCTTCAGAAACTATTCACAAATGATGGAACTTATTATTTAATATGTTTTCCTTTTTTAAAATTATGGCAATTTTTTTTCATATGTATTACCCACCCACCATAAGTAATTGTACGAAAACTCTATAATTTCAATTTTGGGCAGAGAAGTGATTATATTAGTTAAAAACACAAGGCTTTGAGAAAACCAAATCATGTTTTATTTCTTCTTTTTTTTTAATCGAACCACCTCTACCTGAAAATCATCTCTGTATTGTAACATACAAAACTGAATAAAACAACAATATTATTTCATTTAAAAAGCTTTTAATTGATTTTATTTATTTTAATGAATATGGACATTGTCTGAAAACAAAAAGATATTTCGATGAAAAATGAATTTTTAAAACAATTATTTTTACATTAACTTCTAATTCTTATAAAATTAGAGAAAAGTTTGTACAATTTAACGAATGTTGTTATTAAGTATTAGGTTGGTGCAAAAATAATTTCGTTTTCTAACATATGTTACTATGTGAGAAAACGAAATTATTTTTGCACCAACCTAATAGATATATAGTTACAGATTATAATTTCCAAAGCTTCTTACAAACTAATGAAGACCAGTATATAAAAAACATATAAGTTGTGTCCATAATACAACTGCAAATCAAATCTACGGAGGACCTAAAATATAATGCGTGCAATAAAATAAACGCCATGTGGATTGAGTTTCTGTCTAGTATTTAACTTAAATACTGAGTTTTTAATACACTTATTTGTTATTTCTTTAATTATAACAGATTTTTAAGTTGTTAAAATATTATAAAATTAGTTAAAAGCCGCATTCGGTTTCGTAAATGTCATTTTGAGATAGATTTACTTTTGTGAAAAACGTGGAGAAGTTAATTTTATTTTTTTTAATTTCAACTGAGAAGGGTACCTACAAGTATCAGTATCATCTTATGAAATTTAAATTTGTATTTTATGTACACTTCTGATAAATTTAATAAGAAGTTACCTATAAATTAATTAGATACTTTTCTTATGAAATTTAATCACACTCAACAGTCTTATTTTAAATCCTTTATAATATATTTTTCATAAAGCATCGTAAATGTGAAAGCTAAGTACAAAATAAATTAGAGCACTGAAAGTTTTCCTTAAAAATAACGAGGTAAATAATTTGCTCACTTAAATCTAAATAATTTCACTTCTCTCCTTCCGTAGAATAAATTATCCTCACGTAAGCAATAATCACGTCAAGTGACGTGAAGTGTTATGACCAGCTTTGTTTTATTTTCAAACAAATCTTTTCGGTGCAGAAACTAAGTAATGCTTCTTTTAAAATATTTTAAATTGACATTATAATTTCTGATTTTCTTAAAATAAGTTTTGAAAAAATTGTAATTGCTTTTTAAAAGAATTTCAAACTGAGATTTTCATTGTTTTTAAAAGGAAAAAATGGTTGAAATGATTATGTGTCAATTTTGTTGACAAAAAAACCAAGATTTTAACGAAAATTTTGGACGTGCTAGGAACAATTAAAAAATGTTAAAAAAAATACCCAAAAGTACTTTGATCTTTCCTCTAAATAATAACATAAACACTAAAATTGACGAAAACAAAATTTTATCGACGATAAAATTTTGTTTTCGTCAATTTTAGCGTCTTTTCCCCATTCTATGCTCTTTTTAGTGATCTCATGAAGGTACCTATATATATATATATATATATATATATATATATATATATATATATATTTATATATATATATATATATATATACAACTTTCCAACAAAAAGTGCTACATTAGGAAGGGAGAAATAGAAACATAGTTGCAGTATTTGTGGCAAAGAAAAAAAAATAGCACATATTCAGTTAAAAATTTAAAAAAAATGATCCTTGATTGGCAAAAGAATAGCCAAAAGTTCTCGGATATGCAAAAAAATTGTACAGTTTTTACCCATTTTTGTCCAGAAAAGAAACAAAGCACTTATACGAACACAAGAAAAAATTAAATGAAAAGCTACATCACCTTGTCTGTCTTCTTTAACGAAATTTTTATATACACACACACACATATATATATATATATATATATATATATATATATATATATATATATATATGTAAAACGTCTTGATTAGGATGTGGTTGTGCAACCGATGTCATTATTTATGAGTCCGGTTTCATCAGAAACGCACAGCCAAAAATCACATACACATAATTACAAACAAGACATATCTTCTCTAAGGTATATTATAAAGAAATATACTACTCCAATTGACCCGAATAAAAAAATCAAATTAATTATCTATTATAAAAAATTTCAGACAGCTAACCTTATCCTCAAAAATAACAACACACCAACTATGTCAAAATTACAAAGAACGAACATTATCTATGAGTTCAAATGCCCCTTAAGGGACTGTGTTCCTGATCAAACCGGACTCATAAATAATTACATTGGTTAACAACGACATGCTTATCCAGACATCTTACGTTACATCTATCTGATCACAGCTCCATTAGAACCCATTGAAACACACATACAAATTTACCAGACGCCATTAGAAACATACTAGTAGAAAACACAAATATATTAACTGCATCCATCTGCAAGAAAAGACTAAAAATATTGGAAGCTTTAATAATAAAAAAGAAAAAGCCAAATCTTAACAATATTAACTACGAAAAAAGCCACAATATGCTAACTGCATTCGGAAATTAAAAACATCCGTACCACACACTAAGACATACACTGAATGCACACACTTAAGTAAGCTGAAAAATCTAATCATCCTTGATAATGGCTAAAAGTATAGCCGAAAGCGCTCGGAAATATAAAGCATTTGGACAGTTCTTACACACCCTTTGTCCAGAAAAGAAAGTTCTTGTTCGAACACAAGAAAAAATTAAATAAAAAGCTTAACCGTAGTACCTTGTCTGTCGTTTATAATGAAACATCCATAAAGGAAGAATTGCTGCATATATATATATATATATATATATATATATATATATATATATATATATATATATATATATATATGTATGTATGTATGTATGTATGTATGGGTAGACGTATAACTTTCAGAAGTGCATAAATCATTGACAGATTTATTGTCCCACTAAAAAAATATTTTATTTTCCCGATAATCTCTCTTTCCTTGACATTGAAGTTCGAATCAAATTATGATAACTAAGTTTCAGGTTACGGACATTTGATCCACCCTAGTATATCTTAAAAAAATAAACGTTAACAAGTTTATTGCAGTTCCTTTCCAAAGTAAAGCTTAAAGAGATACTAATGATTTCGCAAAGGATTGCGCTGAGCTAAACATTTGAAAGATAAATATGTCTTTTCCAAAATTTGAAATTCAAAATTCTGTACAGACTCTTTTCTCATTCGCCACTAGGATAATTAGAACTTTTAATGATAAGACCAACAGTCAGTTGCCATTTCTTTCTACGGTAGACCACTTGCCATCCAAGGCTATAGAACCCGGTCTGTCCTGCTATTTACCTATAACTGGAGAGGAGAAGTGAATTCATACCTTTCGCAAGGGTATTAGCCCGTAAGTAAATGTAATGGATTCGACTGGAATTCGAACTCGGCTCTCCGATTTCTCGAGCCGAGCCGCTATCCATTATTCTCACCCACAGCAATCTCTTTTGGCAGAATTTCTGTTTCAATACGTGGTTCTTTTATATTTTAATGAAGTTTTCAAGTTAATTTTTATTTTCATTTTAATCTTTTCTTGTTGCACGTCTTCCGAAATTAAATGTCTTGAATGCAGTGTTAAGATTTTATATTGCGTCATCTTCGATATATGTTGAAATAGAAGCAGCATATTATTCTCTGCAAATGAGAAACCATTTTAATTTAGCTCAGAGAACAGTTTAAAAGCCTGGCAGAACTTTCAGTAATGAATTTGATCAAAGGACTGAATCCTTACCTGTTAATTAATTTGTTACGTATTGACTTTTTCAATGCAATGTTTTCCTTGAGACATTTACTAGCAGTAGTTTATTATGAATACAGAAGAAACTATTAGATCATCTTCAAAACAGAATTATCTTTCTGTCTTATCTACAAAGGCGTTCTATTGTTTTTTGTTTCTCTTTCATCAAAGACAATCTGAGAAGAAAATCAAAATTGCGATATAAATTAATTAAAATTATTAATTAAATCTTCAGTGGACATTCGTCACTCTCATTAGGAAGAGCATAATATTCACATCAGGGCCAAAATGGCAGAGCTGTCAGTTGAACTCCAGCAAAATTAACCAAACGATGTATAAATATCATCTGGGAGGCGAGTTAACTACCCGAAAATATCAATAGTGAATGACAAAAGCGACAATCGCAATTCATCTGAAGAATTGTTTGGTTGGACAAAAGAGTTTGTGTGCAATGATACAGAATTAAACGCGAGGTAATTCCAGTGAAAACGTGTCACCATAAGCTGGTTATAAAAAAGGATTTCTAAGCACGGCAGATGTGTTGTTGGTTTTCAGATATAGTTGTCGGGGAGGTTTATTTTATGACAGAACAAAATGTTAACAGTTCATTAGAGAGGGCAGCTGAGAAGCACAAAAGATGAACCCTACTTTACGGAGTTTTGCCTTTTTCTTTCTTTTGTTGATCTAATCTATATTTTTTAGTTATTTTCTCCGTTCTTGTTTCTCTTACTTTTTTTCTATCTTAGGTCTCGTTTCCGCTTTGATCGCTATTTTGAAATACTTATTAAATTGCTGTATTTTTTAAAAATCTTATCTCATTCATTTACATCTGTATTTGTTTCTTCCCATTCATTTTGGATATCTTTCCTCTCCAATCTTCTCAAAGTATTTATCATTTTCTCACTACATGATTTGTATGTTTTCTTTGAAATATATATAACTCTCGATTATTCTTCATATTTCTTTCTTTCTGACGTTTCCTATTTTTAAAAGTTTATTTTCTTCGACCTTCAAACCGAAACTAGATTTTTTTACATTGTTCTGTTAAAATGAAAACAAAGATGATTTCGCAAAAAGAAAAAAAAATCCTTTGAATCTGCTTTATGACAAGATTTGCAAGATGGCTTCACGCGAATGTATTCATTACCTTTCTTGTATTTTGATTATCGAAAGCTTAAAA
Organism: Acanthosepion lycidas; assembly: GCA_963932145.1. Lineage (NCBI taxonomy): Eukaryota > Metazoa > Mollusca > Cephalopoda > Sepiida > Sepiidae > Acanthosepion > Acanthosepion lycidas. The sequence goes on from OZ010576.1 coordinate 135,713,103, forward strand.
AAAAGAAAACAGAAACATGCGAAGATTTATGCCACGTTTGTACAAATGATCCCCTCAATCCAATGTTAGTTTTATGACAAGAAACCAGCTTCTTGGGAAAATGTTTATGTGACACCCGAATGACACAGCGTTACTTTTTATAGTCTCTTAAGAGATTGGCATTTACAAATTGACGATTAATTATTTTATGGCGTCCTTCCTTAATAATAGTTCCACATCGTGTGAAAAGGTTTTGTTGTAATCACGGAGGCGTACGATTAACCGACACCAATAAAATCCTGATTCACGGGATTCAGTTAACTGAACTTTTTATTAAAATATACTCACACTTATTGAGGATAAAAAGAAATTAAGATAAAATAATAATCATTTCAATGAAAATATTGCAAGAATTATCATTACAAAAATATACAGGGTGCGATTGATAAATTATCGTCATTTTTTTTATTTTTTTATTTCGTGCATGCGCTTTGTTTTGTTTTTTTTTTTTTTGTTTTTTTTTTATTTTGCAGACTGCACAATATAATAGGGTTATTTGGGCACTGTCTGTGAGAAAAAGAGCAGAATGACGCAATTTAATCCCTAGGAAATTTGGAGACTGTACTGCTTGTCATTCGCGCCGGAAGCTCCAAACAAGCATTTAATAGTATTTGAGTGTCAACTTGAGGACAGTGCCGTGGATTCGGAAAGGGCTGGATGAGTCTAATGGTGATTACGAATGTACGGCAGGTCAGAAAAAAACACTCTGATCGTTCTGATAAGAAAAGAATTCCCGAATTTGATGGTGAGAGCCTCAAATTCAAAACGGAGGGCGACATCAAATGTCTTGAGGAGGTAGCGTTACTTTAGGTCAATAGGGTGGCTGCCAGAAGAACCTATGTCTGACAACAGGACTCTGCATCATGTCACACAACTAGGAGAACCCAGTCATGGCAGCCAGCCAATTTCTGCAATCACATCAACTTTTACATTTGACCACAAAACTACTTTTAAAACTAAAGATGTACTGAAGGCAAGGATTATAGTAGCATTTACCAACTTAACCAAGGAGACCGTCAAAAGAGATGTAGGAGATTCTGAAGTCGTATGGAGATCGTGGCTGAAGCCAATGGCGATTTTATTCAATAAATTTATTCTGTAGTATTTCAAGCTATTTTTGTGTAATTTTGCTAAATATATCCGCTAAAATGAGATGTCAGTATTATTTTCATTTCTGCGCAATTGAGACGACAATTTATCCATCGCATCTTGTATATATGAGAGGATGATGAAATGTTCTTGAATCTATCTACTATTTCAGCGTAATTTGATCAAACATTAAAAGATGTATTTCGGAAAGAGGGGTTGGGATGACAGGGCCTCGTTTATGTTCCAGAATGAAACAGACCGTCGCCACTCAGTGTTGATCTCAGTGTCACACGCTCTATCATGGTTATTGAGAACATTTTATATATCCATACTACATTATCTAATATCAAATAAAACGTTTTCTTTCAAAACTAAGCAATAATAACATATGATAATATGATAAACACCATTTTTGCGCAAGTTACAATTATATAAAAAAAGTGTAAACGAGTTCAATTCGATTTAAAGGACATTATTAAAAATGCATCATTCCTGTTGAACAAATTAAAAATATCAAATTAACTATTATAAACTCTCTCTCTCTCTCTCTCTTTATATATATATATATATATATATATATATATCAGGCAAATATTATTAAAGACAAAATATATTTTCTCTCAATTAATTTTGATGATCGTCATGGAAATATCGATAGAAATTTTGTTCGAAGATCATTTCGGAAGAAAACAAGAAATATGATCTAAACTTTCTACTTTCTTAATGTTTTTTTCTGTAAATAAAAAACGTCTTACATAGGATACACCACAAACACACTTTCACGAAGACTAACGTGCTACCTATCGGTCCATAGTACCATCTGACAACATATTAATAAAAATCTTAGTAACATTAGACAGCAACTCCCAAACAATAGCAAAATACTAGTAAAATCAAATATTAATACTTATGATCCTTGAATAATCATACAACAAAAACAGCAATTAATAAATCAAAAGAATTATTACTTAACAGCATGCTACCTTAAATTTATAGAAAATAAACACATCACACTTCATTTACTCTTTGCCTAAGCCACAACACGTAATATGAAACTCATCAATGCTTCTACTTAAACTAATGATGACTTAAAAGTCGAAAGTTTGGACAATATTTCTTGTACTTTTTCTTCCAAAATAACAATTTCTGATGGTATTTTCTCTTTGTCTGAAAAGGATTATTCGTAATTTAGAAAAGACGTTCAAAATTAATAGACACAATATGTCCGTTGTTTTAAATATATATATATATATATATATATATATATATATATATATATATATATATATATATATATATATATATATATATATATATATATTAAATGAAGGAAATGGAAAGCGAATAGGAAACAAGCGACAATTCTCTACTCCTGTTCAAAGATTGGGAAAGAGCGTGAAAAGGAAGGGGAACCAAATAGCTCGTAGGTAATACAAAATACTTGAGTGGGTAAGCTGATCCTTTAGCAAATGTGCAAACAATAAAGATTTGTACCAGTCGACTAATGGCATATTCAGAAAACAAAATCTGTCTTAGAAAATAAAATTAGCTTGATTTGAAAATACAAAGATTCGAGAGAGAAGATGAAATGAAATCATTGTAAACGAAGAGACGAAAACTTGTCAGTCGATGTTGCAAGAGATGTAAAACTAAATGAAAGTTAACATATGGGAATTTACAAGGGAAGTTATGGAAAATGAAGATCATATTTGTGCATTTCCATGATAGGTGCATTGAAACAGTTGTGAAGGACTTTTAAAAGACGTTGGAAGATTTCAACATTCAAAGAAGTGAAACCATCAAAACGACAGTATAAGGAAAATTAAATCAAATACTGAGGATTGTGCTGGACTATTGCTGAGAGAGCTTATCCGTCGTATTTGAAATGTCAGTGTGTACGAAATAATAATATAACACAAGAAGAGATTTGGAGAAGAATAATACTGTTCATAATCACAAGATCTAGACAGAGAGTAGAGGTCGTTTTTATCAGTAGACAAAATGGTAAAAAAAATATATCTGAAAATATCTGGATTTCAAATAATTGTAGAATGTGAAAGTGATGATTTATCGTAATTAGAAACATCTGAAAAACATTGCAAAGATATTAGATAAATTGGAAATCCATCGAAAAATTGAAACCATCTGTCTGTTATTAAAATCTATGAAAGTACTAGAGGACGAATATAATGATATTGATGATGAATTTTATAATATTAAAAATGAAGTAATAATATTGTGCTGATGATGAAAAAGTTAGCAATGACAGCAGAAAAGTTTTCATTTCAGTCTTTTTTCTTTGCTAGGCAGAAAGAAAATGTTTCAGTATTTTATGAATATTCCAGACTCCAAGAAAAGAAATCCGATCTTCTACATAATAACGCTCTGCACGTGCGCTCGTCAGGACTTTTCCTCTTTTCATTCGCTCGAGCGCCAGAGACGACAATTTAGAATAACCTTTTTAGAGTCGTGTACAATAGCAAATCTGTAAAATAACTCAAACGGATCGAATGACTGGAAGGAAATACGGGTAAATGGAGCGGCAGACACATGTACGGAGAAACATTTTTGCGGGTGGGGGTATATTAGAACGACGTTAACTCATTGAATCTTGATGGCTGCCTGTCCGAAACGTAGATATTTAGTAAGTTTATCGTTGTTGTTTTTTTTTTTTTGTTTTTTTTTTACATGAGGCCACGTTAGGCATAGTGTCTGTATCGAACTGACGGCAATAAGGAATTGGTTGAAAATATTGTTTCGAAACTATCACTTCATCAAAGACTCTTCATACAGATTTAATATGATTCAAATTTCTTACATGAATTATTCTTAACAAGCTGAACATTAGAAAATGCCATGGGTGGTGACCAATAATAAATCATCATTACTTTCGAATATATATATATATATTTCTCTAGTTAGTGACAGGATAAGGTTAGATGTATCTTAAATAGAATTTGATGCATTAAATTAATATAAATAAATACGTGAAGCTAGAAAGAAAGAAAGAAAGAAAGAAAAGTTGAAAAAAGACTGAATGAATGAAAGAAAAAAATGGAAGAAAGAAATAATGAATGAAAGAAAGAACAAAAGAAAGAAAGAATTATTCAAATATTACTTTGCGGAGATACGCTGACGAAAAAAAATGTACCATGTCTCGGTAAATTCATGGAATTAGGTAGATAGATAGATAGATAGATAGATAGATAGGAATATGAATATACAGTGTAACCCGGGTATAAGAGACCCTGATATAAGAGAAAACCGGATATAAGAGAGATTTTCTCTGGTCCAAAAATTGGAGCCTGTGTTAATGTATATATAATAGACCAAACCGGGATATAAGAGAAACTCGGATATAAGAGACTTCTTCTCCGGTCCCGACAACTCTCTTATATCCGGGTTACACTGTATATATATATATATATATATATATATATATATATATATATATATATATATATATAGAGAGAGAGAGAGAGAGATAATTCCACGAGGTTGAATTGAGTCTAATTTTCTGTATTAATGTTTTAATGAAATGAAATAAAAATGGAAAGAAAATGTTAAATTTTAGTTTCGTTAATTAATGAATATACTAATTTTAAATGAAACATACAAATTTATGACTAATTCAAGGACTTTCAAACAAAAAAGTAATTTTATCATTTGGAACTTAATTTCATCTTTCACTCCAGGTCGGAACCGTAGCTTAATTGATATTAGTTGTCTATCTTCAGCTTAAATTTTCGATTTACATCGAGAATCGCTTTTGTGTAAAGTTGCTTTAGTTGAACCACAGATGAAAACAAACAGATAAAAAATAAGATATATATCGTCGTGTCTTAGTCTGGTAAAAGATCATAGGAGTGGACATTTCTATAAAGATTTAACTCACTCCGAATACGAAGGATCTGTATATCATTATTCTAAGTCGGGTTTTTTATTTACTTTTGGCATGTTCCCCAAGCAATAAATGCATTAGAATTTGGCAAGTATGCATATACTAAAATAACACATGAAAAAACTGCAGGATCTAAAACTGAATATTAACATTACATTATTATTAGCCACACTACTCTAAAAATGAAATTGAATAACACTCTCCACACACACACACACACACACACACACACATATATATATATATATATATATATATATATATATATATATATATATATATATGAGAAACTCTTCAAAAACTGTTGATGGTTGTAATAGCAAGAGGTTTTAAGTGTTCTGGCCTTGCTCCCACTGGTTTATGTATTCCCTCACCAGCAAATAGTAACTAAGATCTTTTCAACCTATTTGTAATCTAAAATACAAGTTGACTCTCTGGGCGTTGGACATAGAGAAAAGTGCCAGAACTCACGTTTGTAATAGGGATTAGCTATACACTCTAACATGCAGATATTTTCATGTGTGCTTGCGTGTATTAATCGGAATTAATCAAGCAAGGCAGTACAGCCACTAGCATGCAAGGGTTTACAGGGTGTGAAATAAATTTGGAAGAGAAATATTTGTAACGAGGAAAAGACCAATAAGGAAGACAGTAGATAGTGAATGACATTGGATTTTTTTTTTTTTTTTTTTTTTTTGCAGTTAAAGTTGCTTGAAAAGCATGGAATGGGGACGGAGTCTCACAAGCGAGAAGTGCGAAATAAGTAAAAGTTAGCCTGGAAGTTACGGCTACATCTAGCTAGCTCAACTGTAAGCTGATATGATTTCACTGCTAGTCTAGTATTTCGCTTAAATTAATTCAGATTAGGTTCTATGGCGAAGATCTCATCCGAACATTACCATGAAAGTATTTATTAAAAAAGGCACAGAGATGCAACCATACGACGGTGATAAGGTCTAATAATATTACTGATTCTTCTTTAGATCTCATCAAGGACCTCAAGGTAAATAGCAGGTGTACCAGACCATATGTGTTAGTCATATTCTAAGCATGAACTAATGGTAGACTTCTAGATACATAAGATACATTATGGACAGAAAATTGGCTCACACCGATGCTATCGATCTATGTATCTCTATATTGTATGTTCAAATTTGTATTCCTCTTTCTCCCTGTTCTCCCTGCTATTTCCTCAATCTATCCTTCTTATATATATTCATGTTAACGTAGCTAACTTAGTGTCGAAATATGTTTAAATCAGAATATAAGTACGAATATGTTTTCCTATTAATACTGGATAGATTTCTTTTGTTTCGTTTTTTTTTTTTTTCAAATCCAAAACTATCCAATAGAAGTGGTTGGAAATCTGAAAAAACCGCTACAACACACACACACACACACACACACACACACACACACTATATATATATATATATATATATATATATATATATATATATATATATATATATATATATATATATATATATATATATATATGTCATTTTTTATGTTTATACGTTCTTTTTTAATAGATACAAATATTTAAGTATATGCCCTTTTTATAATAAAAAGTATTAACGACATTTACCGGCCTGAATATCTGATAAATTTTTATAGAATTATGCGTCCTCCGAGAGGAATCGAACCTGTATCCTATAAGGAACCGTCAGATAGCCTGACGTGCTTTACCGATTTAGCCACAGAGAAGCGTTTCGTCTTGAAAATGTCTTAAAATAATTGTCGGACTTTGTCGATTTCATAATGTGTGACATTTGTTTACATTTGAATACGCATCGAGCAGATATAAATGTACGAGACAAAATCATGGATATTTGTAGTTTAAAAACAGTAAAATCGACCTTGCTAACTTTACTTAAATATTTTTATCTATGCAAAGAACGTATAAACATAAAATATGTCTTAAAATAATTGTCAGACTTTGTCCATTTCATAATATATATATATATATATATATATATATATATATATATATATATATATATATATATATATATACGTTAATGGCTGGCCTCTCGTATTCGAGGCTTCCTGTCGACGGGTATCCTTGAATACGAGCAGACCTTAGTTACAGTTTCTGGGAGAGAAGCGAGTTATCAAGCGTGATCAACAATCAGAACAAGACCAGCAAAAGTGTCGGTCATGATGACTTGTGACCTTTTGCAGCCATCGATTACCCCCAATAGTTCCGTCTACTAAATTTCTCTCACAAAGCTTGGGCCAGCCTTTCCAAACGTGCTGCACGCTGTATCGTCCCCTTCACCTTCCTGACAAACTGAATATGGTGTAATTCGATCCCGGGTCTCATGATCAGAAAGAGAACGTTCCAACTACTCGGCCCTCATATATATATATATATATATATATATATATATATATATATATATATATATATATATATATATATATATATATATATATATATGAAATGTCAGTAATTTTAATTTGATAATATATACAAATTATGGTTATGCCTCTATGCAAAATAATTGATTTCCTGTATCATTATTCGATGAGCATTTGTTCATAAATAACGAAGAATTGCTTAATTCAATTAATTTTTATTGAAATCTCACGCCCAACACGAAATGTCTAAAATTGTATACAAGTATAGTTGTGCTATGACTTTCTGGTTACTTCTATAACTTTCTGGAATCTTCTAGAACGTTTTGGAGTCATCTAATACTTTCAGACGTGCAATTTGCGGCACTATATAAGCGTGGTCCATGGTTCGGTTGTCATTTACATAATGCGTATGCAAGAACGCTTTCTCGTCATTTTATTTCAAGTTTATTTCAAGTTTCATTCGACTCATTTCTAACAAATATTGTCCTAAATAAGTGACACATTTTTTTTATGTTCGTTATTGTTACGTTTGTTTGTCAGTATATTGTCTTCGCCACGTGAATTCTTTTTTTTGGATTATTTCTATTTTGTGAGGTCACGTGGGAAAGCCACCATTATCGCGGAATTCCACCAACCGCAAGACACGTCATCCACAGCAGCAATCTCAGCAATAGGCCCAAAAAGAAAGGACCAGATTACTGTAACGGCCTGAAAAAGCAGCACGAAAAATTATCGCTGGCAGTGAACTTTTAGCAGTATCCTCGCTTTTAGAGGCAATCAATACAAAGACTATCACCCTGTTGAGCACGGACATAAAATCAGGGGAAATGATTGGCGTCAACAGGGAAACAATGGAGGTGGGGCCAACAAGCCGCAATATTTGAGCCAAAGTATTGACCCGCAGAATTAATGCCATATGAGACTCCGTGCTGACGACTGAAGACGCAGCGAAATCTCTGGCAGGGAACATCCTCACAACAAAGTCTGTGAGGCTGAAGACTGAAAACAAGGTTACCAGAAAGACAAAGTTTATTTACACGGAGAGGTCGCAGATATTTCGTCTGTTAAAAGCAAAGCGGCCATTGCCACCGGAGATTTTGAGGTAATGGTCACATTGACCAGAATTAACCTCATGGACATCCCTATATTATACTGAACTGTTGCTGAATATCGCCGACCTCTCTTCTGGTCCTGTGGTGCCGCAGGAAATCTTTCAACATCTTTACCAAGGAGCGTGGTCTTTATGACGAAGATTTTCGCTGCTATTTGGCTGACTTATCTTGGGCTTTCGCCGACTGAAGAGGCTAGCTCTGAGAATGTGATCACAGAAGGCGAAGTCTATTTTGCATTGATGAAGGTCAACAGTGGCAAGTCTCCGGGACTAGATAGTCTGCCCTATGAATTATACTTGAGGCTGTCGCACATCTCTGTGCCGATTTTGACGTTCACAATTAACTTATTCCAGTAGATTTTGTTTTCGACTGTTAGTACCGTATTATTCTTCGGGATAAATTACTACAGCTTTTCATATGTATATCTTATCCCTTCACGTTATAAGATTTATCCAAATACAACATTAGCAAATTGACAACATTAGCAAATTGAAAAATTAAAATTTCTGCAAGATTCCAATTTTTGTTTATATGTAAGGTTGGGTGTTTTGCTATATCTATTAACTGTTAAAGGCGTAAAATGCATAAGTGATTATCCAATTATGTCATTAGAAAATTAAATGACAAAGCTTCTGAAATATTTTGATTTTTAACCATTTTACGTATATGATAAAATCGAATTTTTGGTTTTGGGTGGGTTAACTTTTTTCAAGAACTAAAACAAATTAATGCCTTTTTCATTACTTTTGAACAAAAGCTCATCGAATTCTGCCAGAGGAACAGAACTTAAAAATTGTTATAACGTTATTATATATTATTAGGTTGGTGCAAAAATAATGTCGTTTTCTCACATGACATTATTTTTGCACCAACCTAATATTTAATGATAAAATTATAAACTTAAGGTATGCTATATTTATGGGTGAATGTGCTCAGTATAAGGGATAGAGGGTATATAAATATAAAATTGGATATTGAAGTCAGCCTGCTTCGTGATTGAAAGCAATCGTCATGACGTGAATGTTTTCGTTTCGCATGAAACAGACTGTCACCTGTCTATGTGTCTCTGTCTCTTTCTCTCTCTAAACACACACACACACATATATATACACACACACACACACACATATATATATATATATATATATATATATATATATATATATATATGATGATGATGATGATGATGAATTAAAACAAAAAGCGGAAAATGTGGAAGAAACGGAAGGTAAAAATAAAAGACATGAAAGTAGAAAGTAAAGCGTGAAATAATTGATTTTATGATTAAGTTCCAAGAATGCAAAACCAAATATATTTTTACAAAAGTAGGGGCCATAAAGGCTAACTGACAACAACAAAAATGAAGACGCCTTGGCATGAAAATCACGAGGGAAGTCGGCCTAGAAAGTTAAGAAAATAAATGAAAGAAAGAGAAGAGAAAAACTCTCTACATGTAATGAGATACGTTTTTAAGTGAGTGTATATCATTCAATCAATCGCTGCCAGAGTGTGAATGTTCGCTTTTTTTTATTTTGGTCTTTATAGCTTCTGCCTTCAAAATTCATTAAGCACAAACCGTTTAGTAATTACTCGTTATGGATGACTGCGAATAGAACACTTGTTTTGACCAGTACTTCCTCTTGGAGGAAACATCCACGGAAAACATAGAAATAAGTCCAATTGTATTTTGTTGACGCAGCAAATATTTTTCAGGGTCAAAGACCAAGGAATACACTAGGATATAAAAGTTAGCAACATTTGGGCTATGAAAAGAATTTTATATTTTTGAAGTAACTCCTCAAATATACTGCTATAAATATTCATTACAATTTTGTTTTTTAGTAATCTTTACCGAATAAAAGGCTCCGGAGCCAATTAAGGCAGAAGTTTACTGTGCAGTGTTGTATTAGCGTAAAAAATGAAAGAAGTGAGTTTCTTGGACTATGCTCGATAGAGGTGAAGTTATCAAGATTTAATTAGTGAATGATATTTTAGAGTTCAGTGTGTGGAAGTCGAGACCGGAAAACTAGTGCTAAACAGGAAACAAGAGATAAACATCTACACCTGTTCAAAAGAGTGGGAAAAGTGTGAACCGGGTGATAGGTGAATCTATCTACTAATCAGAATAATAGGAACGAAACAATAAATACAAGAGAAATTAAAATATAAGAATTACAATATAAATGCAATGACGAGTAATAGCAACAATGAAGTAAATAATACCTACATTTTGATAAACATAGAGAAAAAAAATGAAAAGACTACATACTCACAATGAATATTTGCATTAATTACATTATTCGGATTGTTATCATCATCTTCATTGCCATATCCACAATGTTTTGATCGTTGTACGCTCCGGCTTTCTTCAGGTGACTGAAATTTCGAACCGAACCCTTTATTTCGTCCAGAGGGATATATTGTTCTAGTTCCACTTGCCATGCCTCTTGCGGATGTCTCAATTATTTCCCTTTAATCCAACACTCCAAGTTTTAGTCCACCACTGTTGTGGCCTGGCATTGAACTCACAAATATACGTGTCTAGTCTAACCAACGTCTTTATCCACTGGGCCATATGACCTGAAGAAAGCCGAAGCGTACAACGGCCGAAACCTTATGAATATGGCAATGAAGATGAGGATAAAAATCCGAATAGTGTAAATAATGCAAGTAATCATAATACCTCATCTCAGAGATAGAGTAACAATGATTATGCTGTCAAATGAATAGAAGGAAATATCAGAAACCTACCTGACGAAAAAATTAGAAACGATTATATTAAGAATTATGACAACGTTATTCAAATGTAATCAATGAATGAAATAAACAGGGATTTTAGGGATCAAAATTGACAACTTTATCTAATAAAGAACAATCTGGTATATATGCTTCATATGTATCAATATATCAACAAGATAGAGGTGAAAAAAAAGTTTATTTTTAGACAAACATTTCAAAACGATATACAGTGACTTGCATACGTATTCATCCCCAACTTTTCCACATTTCCACAGTGTGACGTGTTATCAACTAGAATTAAAATTAACTTAAATGATTTTCTTTACCATTTGATCATCACAATGCGCACATTTCTGTGGAGGTGCAAAATATATTTTATTGTGACACAAATAATAATGGGGAAAAAGCCGTCATCTCGAGGATTCATTAGTAATCATCTACTCCTGAGTCCATATTTTGGAGAACCACATTTTCATGCAATTACGAGCTGAAATTCTTTTAGACTATGGCGCTTTGCACATTTAGAGTCTGAAATTTATGCCCATTCTTCTTCGCAAAATAGCATAATCTCGTTCAGACTGGATGGAAACCGTCCGTGAATATCAATTTTCAAGTTTATCCATATATACAAAATTGGATTTAGAGCTGGCCTTTCAATGGACGTATCCTTTGTAGCTATGGCTTGATGTTTAGGGTTAAACCTCTATCGCTGTCTCAAGTCTGACAGGTTTTCTTTGCGCATAGCCCTGTATTTAACTTCATCTACCTTACTATCAACTTTCACTAGCCTCTCTATCCTTGCTGAAGAAAAGAATTTTCATAGCATGATGCTGCCATGATTATGTTTTATAATAATTCATGGTGTTCTCAGGGTTATAGGCAGTGATAAGCTTTCGCCAAATCAAGTCTTTTGACTTAAGACCAGAAACTTCAATTTTCGTTTCATAAGACCAGAAAACCATCTTCCATATCGCTTACGGAAAACTGAAAACAGAACTTCTCATGGCTTTCTTTCAACAATAACTGTCTTCCCGTTCTTTTCCATAAAGGCCAGATTTTAGGAGTGTACGACGAATAGTTATTTTGTGGACAGACTCATCCACCTGAGCCGAGGATCTTTGCAGCTTCTCTAGATTTACCATGGTCCTCTTGCTTGCTTCTCTGATAAATGATCTCCTTGCTTGGGCCGTGACTATAAAGGAAACGGTTTATCTTGTTAGTCTTGTTTGAGTTATACTTTCCATTTTCCGGTGATGGATTTAATAACAGTGCATAAGATGTCCAAATATTCTTCAAAGGTGGAATGTTCTTCCTAGATACTCTACGAGAGACAAGAAAGACATGTGTTACTAAGCTGCTTTTGGCACTGATCTTATCTGATATTACTGCCTGATGACCGAACTGCACATTCACCTTTTAAGCTTCCATTGGTCTTGATTCATCCGATAATCCAATTTGCCGTATCATAAAAACATCTGAATTGGCCCAAGTGTCAAAACGATGCAGGTTCATCGTATGGGATGAATGTACCATTGCACACAGGGAAGTTCTGTAAGCAATGGACCTTATAATAAAAGATATTAAGGATTGTCAATTGCCTATAAGAGGTATAACACTCCTGTTATCTAGAGACTTTATGCATCACTGTCAGTTATAGTAAAAGGGGCCAGAACAGATGGAGTTAGAGTATGTCTCATAAATTCTCCATTGTGGTGGCATATTCGAACATTGACTGAGCTCCAACATAAAAGCGCAATTATTTGAAGATCACCCGTCAGTTCAGTTCTTCTGCAACATTTCAAGACTTAGCAATGACAACGTACCTTTAAATGCAAGTGGAGATATGATCATTAGCACAACCTGCAATTTTGTCAGTACTGCTGATGAATTAAGGTCAAGCTTTTCCTTAACCTCCAGCATAATTGCATAAACAACAATTAGTTAAGTGATAGGGCAATACTGGCTCCAACAAGCAAAGTAGTTGAAAAATCATGATCGACAGTTGAAACCCCACCGAAAACATCTCGTGTCTACAGGTCAGTGGATACTATTCCAGATCCGCAACAGGTGGACAATTATCCAACGGAATTTCTCAATTCTCTCAAACCTTCAGGACTACGTTCACATAGAATAGAACTCAAGATATGGGTTCCTATAATTATATTACGGAATCTGGATCCACCAAAACGTTGTGGTGGTTAAGAAGTTGATGCCACATTTAATTTGGGTATCGGTTCTTACTTGATATGGAAAAGGTGAAGATGTCTTTTATTCCCAGAATTCTCCTTACTTCATCAGAGTCGGATATTTCATTCAGGCTTCAGAGAATTCAGTTTCCAATACGAATAAGTTTTGCTATGTTCATTACCAAAGCACAAGGTCAGTTACTGGACTACATTTAGAAGAATCCTGCTTTTCTTATGGGAAGTTGAATGTTGGTTGTTCACTGGAGGATATGTAATATCAAATTGTTTGTTTATGATCAATACAAAACAATACAAAACAAAACAATAAGCCAAAATTTGAAGAAGGAATTTACTCTGTCAACTGTAAGAATGTTTTTGAGAAACCTCAAGAAGTTTAAACAAAAGTCTATATGAACGCAAAAGAGACATTTTAAAAAATAACACACTAAACGCTTTAGTTGTTCACCGTAATGAAACTGACCACAAGTTTGACATAAAAAAAATGCTACTCTGGTTAAAAAGAAAATAATTCACTAAGACGAAAATATCTAGAAAGTGCTTTAATCGCTAATTCAGCCACAGTAAAGTTACGTGCAGGTTCTTACAACGATTTACAATTCTTGGCAGATTTTCTCTTAAAAAAATGTGGGATATTTAAAAACAAAGACGGTGGAAAGAAAAAGAATATAGTTTAATTTGACTGGATTATATGAATATTTTACACTTTGTCTTACAATATATATATATATATATATATATATATATATATATATATATATATATATATATATATATATATATTAATAAAAAAAAGCACAGTAAGATATATAATCCGGTATTCTTATAGATATTTTTATTTTTACAAAATAGTGCTCAATGTAAATTTACAGAGCATTAAATTCTATTAAATTAATATAAAATTAATATAAAATTAAATTCGGGGCTTTTAGCTTGCATTTTTGAAACATGGTTGGAACTGTGTAGCGAAAAACCATATTTTAAGTCTATTAATTTATAGTATATATATATATATATATATTGTAAGGCAAAGTGTAAAATATTTACTTGAGACGCACTTCATCGGATGGGTTTGTGACCGTTGTTGTGACTACACATGAGCATGAACAAGAGTCGTTAGTAATTTTTTTTGGAAAGAATTTTTGTAATCTAGTCAAATTAAACTATATATGTGTGTGTGTGTGTTTCTGTCTGTGTGTGTCTGTGTGTGCGCTCATTTGTGTGGGTTTAGATATTTTTATGTGTGCCCATTTAATAGATGTAATCAAAATATAATATCAATTAAATATACATACAAGTGACATAATTTTAGGTCTATCAAACACACACACACACGCACACACACACACACACACACACACACACACACACACACACACACACATATATATATATATATATATATATATATATATATATATATATATATATATATATAATGAATGTATATTAACCGATCGCGGTGAAGCCTAAAAGCAAAACATTTAAACATACAGAGGTAAGAGAGGGAAAAGAAGGTCGGTGGCGCCGCAAACAAAAAATAAATGTCTCGTGAAAGTTTGCAATACGATACAAAAATCCTCCAACATAGTTTTACTGTCTCAACACGCGCCTGACATCTCGGAAATCAAATCGTAGATAACAGCCAACTTCCAAAGTGTTCTTGATTTTCATTCTCTTTTATTTTCGTTTTATGACTTAGCAAACCAAAATCTCTTCTTTTGTCTCGCTGATGACTTTCTTCCTATTTTGTTTTTCCTACGCTTTTTCACTCACCTTGTTTAGTTTTTTTCGATATCTCTTGCCCTACAATGTGACCGGCCCTTGAAATCGAAATCTTTCAATGGTTGGTGTACACTGCACAGACAGGAAATATGTACTGTTTCCCAGCTTTTGTTAGCCTGGCCTGGGGTCGGAGTCGACATCTCGGAAGGAAATTAACGGGGGATATTTTACGGAAGGACACCGAACTCGAGACGGGCACAACGAACAGATTGTACGAAATGAAACTGAACCTTTTCATTATGGCGTCATAAACACAGGCCTTACGGTCAAGCCATAAAATAAGTTGCATCGGTGACAAATACGTCTGTATATAAAAACTTGATTCCTCTTTCTCTTCATCTTTACCTCTTTCGTTCTCACTTTCTCTATTTCCTGCGCAAACACAAACACAAATACACACACCTTAACAGAAAGATCTCTAGGATTATCTTATATACCATCATGATTATACAGGCTTTATAAAGCCAACACGAGTAAAATTTCTGGCTCATCTTTTGATGTCGGTGTGTTAAACTTTTTGATGTTTTGGGTTAAAAGTAAATACCTCCAATAAGTCAAGGAAAAAAAGAGCATAGCACGATGAAAAATATCCAAAGTATGATATAAAACAAAGTTTTATCGTCAAAATGTTTATCTTATGAGGAAAGACCAAGTAATTTATTAATTTATTAAATTTTGTAAACGTTCGAAATTTTGGTTAAAATCCAATGTTTTTTTTCGTCAGTGTGGGTAGCAAAGATTAGTATAGGAAATTTTAGTTTTTTTTTTTCTTTTTTGGTAAAACAGACTGATTTGGAAATTTTTGCAAAAGTCAAATAATTTTCGGAAATTAAACTGATTTACAGGTCTTATTCACAAATGAATTAAAATATTTTAGAATTATTTTTAGAGAATCCTTTTTTTTACAATTGTTACCCGCCATACTTAATTAATGAAATCCCCAGAAATTAAATTTTGTATCTCTTTATATTTATATTAGTTAAAACCAGGATTCCTTGGAGAATCTAAATCATCGATTTTTTTCAAACAGATACTCATTTAGCGAAAATCTGCTTTGAATCGTACAATAAAAATGCGATCAAACTAAGACATTATTTAATTAGAAAAGCTTTTAATTACTTTTAGATATATATTAAGGACACTATTGTCTTAAGAAAAGAAAAATTTCGATGAATAATGAAATTTTACAAGATTTGTTTCATTTTTTTTAAATTTCAGAATAACATTACGATTTAAATATTTTTTTTCAAAAAACTTAACATTTTGTATTAATAACCTTTTTAGATGATATGATTATTAAGTAAAAATTATATATTTAGTAATCATACATTGAAAAGCCTTGTACAAATCCTCAAGCAGCAATATTTTAAAAAGAATTTTTGAATTTTTTATGTGTATAAACATGTCGATTTTCTATATACGCTCGAACATACACGATATTATCTGAAAATAAGAGCGATCTCTTTAGTAAATTTACAGCCAAAAATATTAAAAATTTAATAAAACCTTAGATTACGGAGAATATTTTCTTAAATTTTTAAAATTAATGAATGCTTTATATATAAAGGTACTCACGTTAATTCTATTAATCTTTTAACGCCTAAAGTCCCAATTGAATATCATTAGATAAATATCAATCTGTAATGAAGCTGTCAAAGCAGAGGTCACCTTAAATAAACAGCCCACATCCTATATGCAGTTAATTCTTGTGCAGTAGGAGTTGCCTCAAATTCTTAAGGGGAATTAGTATAATTAGAAATTCCAAAGAGGAATTGGAAATATTCCGACTGAAACAGGAATGAAATCAGCAAAATATTGAGAAGAATCCAGATGTCATTTGAAGATCGACATGTCACTTGATCTGCAAAAATTACGAACAAAAAGCTTAAGGGTGAAAAATTATATACCTCCCAATCAGGAGGAAGACAGATAACACAATGAGAAGAACACTGGGGATTTTGTTAGAGGCTTCATTTCATCATCATCATCATCACCATCATCAACAACAACAAAAATAATTTGCTTTCTTATTGACATAGCAGTCATATAATATATAAATGAGGCAAAATATATCTGGATAGAGTAGTATAGATATATACTGAGGGTTGTGCATATTGGAAACAATGTGAATTATGAATAGAAATTAATCAAAAAATCTATTCTAGGCGAATTGTGCTTGATTGATTTGTTTCTTTCGGCTTATCAACCTTTTTCAGTTTATTTAAAGCCAGAAATATATTTAGATTGTAAGAAATGCTTTTTGAAAAAATAATGATTTACTGATAGCGGTCTTACTATTTGACCCATAGTTGGGGAATAATTAGTGGATTCATGCCTTTCCCAAGTCTATTTCCGAGTAACTGAATATAACGTACCAGACTGGAATTTGAACTCGGTTTTCTGATTTCCAATTCCGAGTCTTTACCCATTACACCATCCACACATCTAAGCTTATAGCACCGGGTATTCCCAAGCGGTCATTCATCTAGGCTCAACTTTGTTTAACTTTTGTGAGTATCAATGTTTCAACGTGATATGGTTGTACGCAAGAGTTACCACGTGGGAAATATTCATGTTTCGTCAGAGCACAGTGTATAATTAAAAGCAAAGAAAGTCCTTAAAAATATATTAACTTTGTCAGTGGACGTAAAATCGTGTGGAATTTGAAAGATTCGATGATACCTATTGTTGTTGTTTGTATTTGGAATCGACCCTCTTACAAAAAAAATGGAGATAATGAGAAACCAGCCAAATGAGCATATTACCGCATCTACGTAGAATAAAGAGGAGAGTGAAAGATGGTTTTAAGATAATTTATGCTACTTTTTGATGGGTGATCACTTGTGAAATATTATACAAAATAATACAAGTATATGACTACAAAATAACAATTGTAAATATTAGATTTGCGAAAAGAAAACTTATAAAAATTATAATAATATATAACAGGCAATGAGGATTCTATTACAAACTGGACATTTTGCGAAGGATCAAAATCAGTTATCAGTATTTATTTGGTGAGTTTCGTCACGTACAATGTCACAAGTGTGAGACAGTCAATGAGGTTATAACTCACGATGTAAAAATATTCTGCTCAATGAGATAATCAATTATTACACTACACAGCAAGGCACCAATTAATTGTTTATATATAGACTATCATAAAATATATTGTTTAATGATAATTATATTAGAATGAATTAAGTGTCGTTGCTTATTGTCTTTAATTCATGAATTTAGCATTTCGAAATGAGTAAAAAAATTTTTTTTTCGCAGAGACGCGGGCGTTGAACAAATTATTGTCGTTTTATCCGTGACGTTGTCAGTTCAAGAGAAACCTCCATTAAGGCAAAAACGACGGAACTGATTATTTTGCAACGATAAAAAAAATATTTCCCTACTATTGGTTCTCCTCATTCTGAATAGCCGGACTGAATAAGTCAACAGAGTTCAGAAATGTTTACCTAGTCTAAATTCATCTGGTATAAGGCTAAAATTCTGGAGTATCCTATGAGTACTGAAAATACTACAGTAATAATTGTCTGCGTGACGAGCAGGCTGTCCACATCAATGAGAAAATTTATTACAATATGGTATAAGTGTGGGGCAACCACTGACGATTGCGGCTTACTGTCACATCACGTTGAAACACAGGTCACCATACGATAATCGAAGTTAAGCAAGGTCGAGTCTGGTCAGTAACTAGATGGGTAACAGTTTGGGAATACCAAGATTTGTCAGCTTGAAGGTGCGGATGGATAATGGTTCGGAATTGTTAATCCGAGAGACGAGTTTGAATTCCTGTTGTCTTCTTTATATTCACTTACAAATGTCCGAATCCACATCTTCTCCTCCAAGCTATAGGTTCATTATTAAGACTTGTATTACTAAACCATTATTATTTCCTATCCCACCCACCAAAAATCGTACTATCTAAAATTATTTTCTGTCTAACCTGCAAAAGAGGTGATATAAACTGTAAAAAATACATCAATCAACCAAACCACTGAATATTGTGCTCACTTGAGGAGTAATGATCTACGAATCTAAGTGGTTAATTCCTACTTTACGGCAAGTTATTCAAGCTTAAGTTACATGTTTAGTAAAGATCACAGGACATTATCCAATGTTGAATTGCTACTGTGCAAAAGAGATTTTTTCTATTCAATGTACATTATCACAATTTTTGGGGGATTGTCTATTACAAAAGTATAAATTTAGATTAAATGTAAATTTTATAGTAAATTTGTTTTTGATGAAATTCACCAAAAAGACAATCCGATTATTTATTTCTAAAGTATACTAAAAATAAATTAAAATTTGATGTCGCAAACACGGCTAATCTCATAACCACATCTACTTTAAGCATCTTTTTATCGTGTGTTATGTTATCTGAACAAAATAATATATCACATAAATATCATCAGTTGCGATCTTTTCTTTTTACTAAATGTTCACCCAATACAAAACTCAAGAGCCGCTCAAGCTAGAGGGTTACTGAATGATGTTGTTATATGGACAAGAGGTGGAATTAAGTGCAGATTATGATGACATTTAGGAGAGATAAGGATTGAAACTAGACTTAAAAGTTTAAGATTGTAATTGTCGGGCAAGTTTCCTGTCTGCAGTCTGTTCAATAAACTAACAGATCTAAGGGGGAAGCTGAGGGAATTAGGATAATTTGATAATGTGTATGTAGTTTAGTGGATCTCAGCTGTAAGTATCTGAACTGGTGGAACGGAGGAATGTAGCTGGTCTGTATATTTACCACGCGAATAGCGATAGAGTTGCGTTTCGTCTAAAGGAAAAGTTATAAAAGGTTGAAAATAATTCATCTCTCACAAAATCGTGATCGACAGCCGAATATTTCTTAAGATCCTATCAATTCAAACATTTGGATAAGGATAACCATACGCAGGAATAAATGATAATCAGCTTCTTTGAAAATAAAAAAAAAATGTTAGAAAACGCCTAAAAGAATAGAAAATAAATATTTAATCGTTTCAAAGAAGTTCTTTCTGCTTTTTCTTCGCTTTTGGCCAATGCGAACTCCGGACTCCCACGGATGCCTGATTGATATTTCAATGAGAAAACTTCACAGGAAGCATGTTATTATTCCTTCATGAAATTACTGTCGTTATTTATACTTGTTCTTCTTTTGAACTTGCTAGATTCCATAAAATGGAAGTATTTCATCTTTTCATGATTTGTAAATATTAAATTCACTTTTTCTTTTCTCCCGAACAAATAACTCGAAATGGTAGCATTAAATGACAATCTACTAATTGGCAAATATCTGTCTCCAATGAAAACTTGAATTTCGAAATTATGTATTCTGCTTGAACACTGAACTCAAATACCGAGAAACTCTTCTGAAATTAGTTTATTGGTACCCCAATGTTGCATTACTTTTTACCTTTATAAAACAAGCACCGATGTGCACGTACTTATGGTGTATAACGACATCCCGCAATCGATCCTACATTGCATTTCTAGAACAGAAAGGGTTACTGGACACAGCACTTTCACAAGTCAGGTTACATGGAATTAATATCATTGGATCAGAGGAAGACTTCAGGCATCAGAGCCGAGACCATAATTAAAAAAATACATTGGCGAAACGAAAGAAATATAATGCGAAGGAAACGGCATTCAAATTGCTTTCGTCGTATTCTTCGAACTGATTTTCCTCTTCATTCGCCGCCTTAGATTTAAAGAAATTTATATATTAATGAAAATGACTTCGAACGCACAATAAAAGCATTAAATAAAAAAGTTAGCATTATTTTTTTTTAAGTACTAAAATCGAATAAATTCATCATATGAAAATCAAGGATCAACATGACATTTCTAAAGACAATAAGAGTTACTTTCCGTGGTTATGAGATTGTGAATTCTTTTTTTCGTGCGAAAACCATCTTTTTCGGACATTGATGTCTGGCGCTGTAGAATCACAAAAAAAGAACTGTACCAGATAATAGAAACAACTTCACTTGAGGTGTTTCATCAGCATCAACAGCTAATATGTAACTCGAATAATAACGCAATCAAGATGTTGATATTTCACACTACTTCAAAGAAAAAGTTAGGAAGGACACCTGCATCAATACTAGAAAGCTCTGTAAAAGCTACTGGAATTGAGAAGCCCGATTTCCTGAAAGATTATTTTAACAGAAAGATTCTTTAAATTTCAGTCGACAGTAGCACTGGCTGCTCAGTAAATGAAAGTCTAATATTTACTTATAAAAAAATAACTCATATTGCCAATGCAATTATCATTTTACCGCAACAGTAAGCATGTAAATGATTGAATTAGGTTCCATTATACAATCAGTTTCTGATATACTGGGAGATGTGTCTCGATACTGTCTTTGAGTATCAGTATTTTACTGTGAGACTCTTCGTAGACGAGGGGTAAAGCACACCAGATCAAACAATGGCTTCGCCTATAAAAAGAGAAGCAGGTTCGATCCCTGCCGGAGAGCACATCTTCTTTATTACGATTTATCGAATACGCAGATTGATATACGTAATACACACTGTTTAAAGGAAAAAAAATGGACCGTCTGTTAGAAATACGATTATCTATTATAATAAAGGTTGACGTTATATACATATATTTATAGCATAGTGTTTTCATGTTTCAGCTCCTTTCACTAACAAGCACATTAAAACAGCACTTTATCTGTAGTTGAGCCAGGAATTGATGAGACTATCTCCAGGTTGTAATACCGGAGCATCCAACAAGAATCCTGGTGAGGGTCAACATTTAATAACTAGTTTTATACAGAAAGGATTCTAAATTTATATAATTCTTCCAGTTTGCATTAGTATGTATGTATGCACAAACATGTATATGAGTGTAAATAGGCATGTATACAGATGTATGTATTCAATATTCGCTTTTATACATTGTGAATAACTATTACTATGACGAAATATATTGCTATTTGGTTTCTGTCTATTTCTTATAAAAGGCTGTCAAATACACTGACAAAAATAAACGCTGAATACGAAGGTAATTTTACGACTGTGTTAAAACGTTGGTGAATTTTACGTCATGAACAATTATAAGCATTCAAGGGACAAACATCGCCAGTTACTTGTCTCTTTCATCCATTTTGGCAACGCATAAAATGTAAACAATGATTAAAAAAGCCCTGCATGATAGATTAAATATTTGCTTAAGATGTTGATACAATAATCCAATTAAAGCGATAATATTTCAGATATTTCAGTAGTTTTGCAATTGTTAGCTTAATAAAGTATATCTTATTTCAAATATATATATATATATATATATATATATATATATATATATATAAATGAATAAAAAGACAAGACTAATTCTCTATTCTTAGACAATGCGTTTCGTGCTCTGAGAATTTTTATCAAGGCAATGTAAGATTTCTTTTCTTGCACGTGTTTATAGAGCTAGGATTCCATTCGTTTATCAAGGCCTTTAAATTTGAGAGAGTTCATGAATATTCATCAGGTGGTTGAAAGGTCAATCAAAACATGGGAAGGGCATAAAATGCCATAATTCAAAGTCTGGTAAGACGAAAGTAAACGAGTATCATTCAAGATTTTTTTTATTGATAAATGAATATATTTTTAAATTGTGATCAATGAATTTAAAATCATTGATAAACAAAAGACTCTTGAATATAAACAGGTGCAACAAAATAAATCCTACGCCTGCCTTGATAAACACTCTCAGACAACGAAACCGGTCGGATAAGAAGTTTTTTTTTTTTTTTACAATATTTACATTGTTCGGACTATCGTCCACATTTTTCTTGCTATATTTATCACAACGTTTCTGCCGTTGTACGCTCCGGCTTTCTTCAGGTGTTTGGAATGTTGAACTGAACCCTTTATTTTGCTCGCTAGGGTAGACTGTTCTAGTTCCAGTGCTCATATTTGAATTTTTGCTGTTATCATTCTATGTTGTTTACCAGAGCTCATATTGCAATTTTTGTTGTTATTACTGCTTTTCTCTGGCGTCCTTATTACTGGTTCCCATATTGTATTCATTTCTATGCAATATACAATATAAGCACTGGTAAAAATGTTTGCTGAAGCCATTAGGTTTATAAGTCGAAGAAATTCATACGCAGGGCACATAGAACAGTGGATAAAGGCGTTAGTTAGATCCAGTGAGAGTACACACAGAATGTGAGTTCAATACCTGGTTAAGGCAGTGGAGAACTTGCAAAGGGGAATTAAGAGAAGATAACTGATAACTGACATCGATTAGACGTGGCACGTGGAACTAGAACAGTCTACCCCAGCGAGCGAAATAAAGGATTCAGTTCGACATTCCAACAACCTCAAGAAGACCTGAGCGTACAACCATTTCTCTTGTCTTTTTATTCATTTTGTTCCTTTACAGATAAATACAATCTCTCTCTCTCTCTCTCTCTCTCTATCTATCTATCTATCTATATATATATATATATATATATATATATATAAGGTTGGTGAAAAATAATGTCGTTTTCTAACATATGTTACTATATGAGAAAACGACATTATTTTTGCACAAACCTAATATATATATATATATATATATATATATATATATATATATATATATATATATATATATATATATATATATATATATATATATATATATATATATATATATATATATATATATATATATATATATATATATATATATATATATATATATATATATATATATATATATATATACTGTTACATTGAAACATGTAAGTATCCACTACAAAATTGTACATTTCGTTTCAACGTTTAAAATATTTTTGGGGGAACATGTTCCATAAAAAGTAAAAATGATTTATATAAAGAAAAAAGGAAAGCAAATAAGAAATCAATAATAGAAAAGGAATGAGAAAAAGAGAAAGCATAAGAAATTAACCCTTCTACAAAGAGAAAAGACAAAAAAAAGAAAGGCAAAAGATATAGAGAAGTATATTCAAAATTACACAGATACAAAGGTAGAGGAAAGTTAAGAAGTAGGCATATTGAAAGATGTTGATACGAATTAAGCCAATGAAATTACGTTGAATAAGAGAATTCAAAATTCAACAGAAATGTGGCGTAAATGGATACATTGTTTACCAATAACGCATTTTGAATTCTATGGCATTTTATAAGAAATTATATATTCAAGCAAAATTATCCATAGAAATTAAAAAAGGACCCTTTAAGAATTAATACAGTACTTTACAAAACATATATTATAAAATAGAATTCAAAGTAAATTTTAAAATTCTATATTGTTATAATAATTGTAATAAGAAACTATTATTAAAACAGCAAGAGAAAAATAAATAAAATAAAAATAAATGAAATAAATATAAAATTAAAAGTAAAAATAATAAGCTAATTAGTGGCTAATCATACCACTAGTAATTTACGAAATTTAACCGATATAATATTTAAAAATAGAATGAATTAAAGATAACATTAAAATGTTCATAAAGATAATAAACATAAAAACATTGTTCCTTGAGTCAAGAAATTTAGCAGGACTGCAGGTTTAATTCTTTCATGTGCTTGCAACTTACCGCTCTTTCATATCTGATTCAATAAAATGTCATTAATTATTTACGTTTACTCAACCCCCAACGAGGTCAGGTTGTGATACAAGGTCGGCTTAATGTGGAGAGCCCCAGCGCGTACGCCCGGGCTAGGAACAAAATTTGTATGAATCCCCGCAACCGAAGGTGCGAGCACCGATCCCTCTCTGTGGTGGGACCAGACCTTGACCTATTTAGATGGTTAAATTAACGGAAATGATATATAGAAATATATATCATTTCCGTTAAGTTAATCATCTAAATAGGTCAAGGTCTGGTCACTCCTCCTACCCCAATATAAAGTACACTTTAGAGAGATATGAAATTAACCCCTCCTTATACTCTACCATGTCTCTTTAACTACCCCTCTCACACCCCCTGATAAATTACAAAAACTTACACTACCCATCAATTTTAATCTCATTTTTCCTTTCATTTCGTTGTTGGAATTGCTATCTGATGATCCAGCGTCCTTTTAATAGGACTCTGGTGAAATAAATTATTATAATGGTACCTTAAAGTGGTCTGTTTTTCTTTTAAATATTAGCTCTGGATTTACATTGAGCTCTCAGGATTTCATCCTCCTTGGGATTACCCATACGGATTACCAAGTTCTTCATAACTTGAATATATATATATATATATATATATATATATATATATATATATATATATATAGATAGATAGATAGATAGATAGATAGATAGATAGATAGATTTGAACAAGGACTTGATATCACAGACATAATTATAGTTTTGAAAATACACGATGACATTCCTTAAGCTAAAAATGCCCGAGTGTTTTTCAAAACAGTATACATAATTACAAATATATATATATATATATATATATATATATATATATATATATATATATATATAGCTTTTCAAAGATACATCTTTTGCAAATCGCATTATACTATAGGAATTGTGTCTAACGCGTGCGATTAATAAAACTTACGAAAAAGATTTTATTATTCATTAATTAAAATGCTTTTCGTTCAAAAATAATCTGAACGTGATGAATCGTTGCTTGAACTATTTGTATGAAATCATCAAATATCGTCCATTCTATTTTCTTTTGCAACATTTCAAAAATATGCTGAACGATATATGCGCAGAGTGAAGACAATGATTGATAATAACTTAAAACTTAGTCTAAATCCATAGTAAGGGATTGAGGTATACATGCTCCGATGATCCTTGATAAGAGAGGATGATAGTTATAGTGATTTGCATAGAGTTGTAGAAGAAAAAAGAAAACTGTATTCCTACAATCTTCCAGGTACGTTAACATCCGGGCTTTCACCTAGAATCAGATAACGTATTTCGGTGCCAGCAGTAAGTTAAATAAATACATCAATAGTCTCGTACCACGCCACATTCGAACAAAAATATGTAAATATGAATTGGGATGTGCACATAATCAAAACTAAATCAAACATTATTGAAAATTTAAAGATACATACATAGATACATAGCAGGCGGACGAAGAGTTCGCATCGACGTCTTTATACATTGTTTGTAAAATCTTAGAGGTATATTTTTAAATGTATTTATATCTTATTACCTTGTAATCAGGTAACTATATCATTTTGTCTTTTTAATTACTTCAAAAAAATTAATTTCATCCGAACGAACATCTTTTCGCTGTTAAATATTGAGATTTTTCTTGCTTGACAGACAAACAGTAAGTGGAAAGAGACGAAAAAAAATATAGACATATTTCTAGAATCTGAAAGCAAACGACATCATGGTTGGATCCAGTATATTATTCATCATTATAAATTAATCGGAATCAATTGGTGAAAGTGAGACTGGGATTTTCTACCTGGTCGGATGCAAAAGGAAGGAATATTTCGACAAATTTCGAGAAAGAATCAATGCGCATCTTTTAACTGAATAATTGTTTTAATTGAACAAAGGATTTTATGGTATACAAGGAAGTTGATCAGTGTTACAAATACATTCGCAGCATGCTATCATGGAGTTGATGTCGGACGTCTTTCTGTCTGCCTTAGTGTTCGCTTCGTGGAACTATTCTTCTGCAGCCAGTGGTGCCAACAGAATGGAAAAATCACTTCAATGAATCATGAAATTAAATTCAGTATTGGTCATTTCGGATGTAATTCACAATTTAGGCAAAGGGGTCCTAACTTCAGAGAAAATCATAGTTATAAAGAGAATATGAGATAAAAGAACTGTGAAATTTTGCAAAATATATAAATTGCTTTGCGTAATGTTTTCGATAGTGAATTATATCCTAAAGAAAATTGAAAGTGTTCTAAAGTTGGATTTCTGTTCTCCCTGTTTTATTTTCATGATTTCTCTCTGTCAATCTTTATACCCTATCTTTCCCTTTGCATCCCTCTTTCTCCACTCTCTGCATATATATATATATATATATATATATATATATATATATATATATATATATATATATATATACAGATAGATAGATAGATAGATAGATAGATAGATAGATAGATAGAGAGAGAGTGAAATGTGAGAGTGAAGTGAAATGTTTTTGCTTCTGCAACAACAGCTGACAGCAGGAAAATAAATGAGCAGGAAAAAGGAAAATCTCGTCGGAGATTTTGTCGATGAAGAAGACAGCACGACGGTGACAGGTCGGGGTAGGAAGATATCGGGGAAATATTGGAGTGATAAATCAGGCTTTGATAGCCGCCATTCTGGACACTAGCATTGTCCCCGGCCTTTTTAGTCCTCTCTAATTTCCGGCTGCATTATAGTCTAACATAATATTCTTTCTGTTCCATTTTCTCATTATCGTCCATACCCTCCTCCTCTTCCTTTCTTTTTGTCATGCTCTCTTACTTTTTTCATCGCCTATTATTTCTTATTCTAAGTCGTTCCCTCTTTAATTTTGACTTCTTCTCTACTTGAATAGGGTTCTTTTTTTTTCTCTGTTTATCCCGTTATTTTTCTTCATGTCTCAGGATTTTCATTGTTCATTCTTTTCTTAAATTTACTTTAATACGAGCAAATTTCTGAATTATTTAAAGTTTTCTCATTTCATTCCATTTCATCTTTACATATCGCCAATTATCGCGCATTTCCGCCATTTTCTTTCCCTCTTTCTATTTTCTTTTTTCTCTCTTTTTCATTCTAATTCTTTGGACCTCTCTCTTATTTAATTCATTCTTCCCTTCGTCCCTCATTTCTCCTTTCACGTTTCTTTCTCTCTCTCCTTGTTTCATGTCTATATCTTTTTCTTTCTTTTTTCTTCTATTTAGGTTTCTTTTATTGCGTATATATTTTTTCTTCTTCATTTCTTTCATTCTTCAACTCTTTTTATTCTCTTCATTTTTCTTGATGTGACGTACATAATATCTTTTTTTCATTTACATTCCTATTCCAAATCAGTAAATCACTACATATTTTATAGACATTTGAAAATGCAAACTTAAATCACCTGCAATGCAAAGAACAGGCCTAAATTTACAAGTAATAGGAAAATGAAGAACAAAATAAACGTCGGGGTATGATAAACAAAACCACTCGAGTTTGAATGGAATGTATTCACTAAATATCGAATATGTTTATACACATTGAAAAACATTATATATTAATTTACGTAACACTTCAATTTAGACATTCGTTGTTAACGGTGGGGAAATTTCTTGACTGAAAATGTCCTTCTTCATAAAAGTTCGGAACAAAAGTAAGATGAGAAGTATGAGTCAATTTTTATTTTAAGTTTTATACTTTTCAATCAATAGAATTATTTGTTTCAATTGTATGCCATGCTTTTTAACAATTGGGAATTATTTAGGATTTTGTAGTGTATTATAAGGAGAAAGCAAATGCATTCCAATGTTGTGAAAAAATAATGCAACGAATTCACTTTTATAAGTTCAAAGAATAGGCAAACTGAAAAGTGGGTTTGGTGAAAAAAATCTACGAATTTGCAAACACGTCCTGTGCAATTCAAAAAGAAATGAACACAGCATTACAAACGCTAAACTTTCTAACATTAACCAACATTTATTCGAAGACCTAAACATATCAGCCAAAACGTTGGGTAAATAAAAATCTCATTCATAATTTTGTATAATTTTTAGAGTACAAATTATTATAGGAATACAAGTGAAATAGAAGAAATTAGTAATTGTTGATGTAATTTCTAACAGAAAATGAAGCAAGTAAAAAGCTTTATTTCGTGACGTTGTTTTAATTTTTCCTTTGCATTGGATAATACATTTGATTTAAAAAATGCATTAAAATCATTTCCTGTATATTGTTTTAAATATGAACAAATGTCAATAAGTGTGACAGGCAAAGAGAAATAAAGAAGACAAAAAAACATTACATCAAAGCTATAAATATTAAATATACAAAAATGATGAAATAACGAAAGAAAAATTAGGAAAAAAAGAAAATGACGTAGAGAGAAAATAGAAAAGAAGAATGAAGGGAAAGGAAAAAGAAACAGCAAAATAAAAAGAAGGAAATGATGAAAGAAATCAAAGCAAAAAATGATGCTTCTCAAAGAAAGAAAGAAAGAAAGAAAGAAAGAAAGAGAAAGAAAGACCTACAGTGAAAGGATATAAAATAAATGTTAGGCAAAAGGAAATAAAGAATTATAAGAGAAAAAGAACAATGAAGGATTTGATAAGAAAGGAAAAAAACGAGAAAAGAAAGAATGTAATGAAGAATGACAGAATGAACGAACGAAGGAGGAAAATGTTTGAACTCCCCTAAAAGCAAAAATCATATGAAAGTTAATAAGATAATTGAAGGTAACTTAATATTAAAGGAAAAATAATAAATGTATGGGTGAAATAGATTCAGGAAAAAGAAAATTAATGTATGGGTGAGATTGATTCAGGATAAAGAAAATAAATGTATGGGTGAGATGGATTCAGGATAAAGAAAATAATTGTATGGGTGAGATTGATTCAGGAAAGAAGAAAATAAATATATGCGTGAAATTGATTCAAGAAAAAAAATAAATGTATGGGTGAGATTGATGCAGGAAAAAATAAAATAAATGTATGGGTGAAATTGATTAAAAAAAAAGAAAATGAATGTAAGGGTGAGATTGATTCAGGAAAAAATAAAATGAATGTATTGGTGAAATTGATTCAGGATAAAGAAAATATATGTATGGGTGAGATTGATTCAGGAAAAAATGAAAAAATGTATCGGTGAAATTGATTCAAGAAAAAAATAAAATAAATGTATGGGTGAGATTGATCCAGGAAAAATAAAATAAATATATGGGTGAAATTGATTGAAGAAAAAAAGAAAATAAAAGTATGGGAGAGATTGATTCAGGAAAAAATAAAATAAATGTATGGGTGAAGTTGATTCAGGATAAAGAAAATGAATGTATGGATGAGATTGATTCAGGAAAAAATAAATTGAATGTATTGTAGAAATTGATTCAGGATAAAGAAAATAAATGTATGGGTGAGATTGATTCAGGAAAAAATGAAAAATGTATGGGTGAAATTGATTCAAGAAAAAAAGAAAATAAATATATGGGTGAGATTGATTCAGGAAAAAATAAAATAAATGTATGGGTGAGATTGATTCAGGAAAAAATAAAATAAATATATGGGTGAGATTGATTCAAGGAAAAAATAAAATAAATATATGGGTGAGATTGATTCAGGGAAAAATAAAATAAATATATGGCTGAAATTCATTCAGGAAAAAAATAAAATAAATATATTGGTGAGATTGAATCAGGAAAAAAGAAAATATATATATGAGTGAAATTGATTCAAGAAAAAAAGAAAAGAAATATATGGGTGAGATTGATTCAGGAAAAAATAAAATAAATGTATGGGCGAAATTGATTCAAGAAAAAAGAAAATAAATATATGAGTAAGATTGATTCAGGAGAAAATAAAATAAATATATGGATGAAATTGATTCAAGAAAAAAAAATGAATGTATGGGTCAGATTGATTCAGGTAAACGTAAATGAATGTATGGGTGAGATTGATTCAGGAAAAAATAAATTGAATGTATTGGAGAAATTGATTCAGGATAAAGAAAATAAATGTATGGGTGAGATTGATTCAGGAAAAAATAAAATAAATATATGCGTGAAATTGATTCAAGAAAAAAGAAAGAAAATGTATGGGTCATATTCATTCAGGAAAAAATAAAATAAATATATGGGTGAAATTGATTCAAGAAAATAAAATAAATCTACGGGTGAGATTGATTCAGGATAAAGAAAATAAATGTATGGGTGAGATTGATTCAGGAAAAAATAAAATAAATGTATGGGTGAAATTGATTCAAGAAAAACAAATAAATGTATGGGTGAAATTTATTCAGGAAAAAATTAAATAAATATATGCATGAAATTGATTCATGAAAAAAAGAAAAGAAATGTATGGGTGAGATTGATTCAGGAAAAAAGAAAATAAATATATGCATGAAATTGATTCATGAAAAAAAGAAAAGAAATGTATGGGTGAGATTGATTCAGGAAAAAAGAAAATAAATATATGCATGAAATTGATTCATGAAAAAAAGAAAAGAAATGTATGGGTGAGATTGATTCAGGAAAAAATAAAATAAATGTATGGGTGAGATTGATTCAAGAAAAATAAAATAAATGTATTGGTGAGATTGATTCAAGAAAAAAATAAAATAAATATATGGGTGAGATTGATTCAAGAAAATATAAAATAAATATATGGGTGAGATTGATTCAAGAAAAAATAAAATAAATATATGGGTGAGATTGATTCAAGAAAAAAATAAAATAAATATATGGGTGAGATTGATTCAAGAAAAAAATAAAATAAATATAGGGGTGAGATTGATTCAAGAAAAAAATAAAATAAATATATGGGTGAGATTGATTCAAGAAAAAAATAAAATAAATATATGGGTGAGATTGATTCAAGAAAAAAATAAAATAAATATATGGGTGAGATTGATTCAAGAAAAAAATAAAATAAATATATGGGTGAGATTGATTCAAGAAAAAAATAAAATAAATATATGGGTGAGATTGATTCAAGAAAAAAATAAAATAAATATATGGGTGAGATTGATTCAAGAAAATATAAAATAAATGTATGGGTGAGATTGATTCAGGAAAAAAGAAAATAAATATATGCATGAAATTGATTCATGAAAAAAAGAAAAGAAATGTATGGGTGAGATTGATTCAGGAAAAAATAAAATAAATGTATGGGTGAAATTGATTCAAGAAAAAAATAAAATAAATGTATTGGTGAGATTGATTCAAGAAAAAAATAAAATAAATGTATGGGTGAGATTGATTCAAGAAAAAATAAAATAAATATATGGGTGAGATTGATTCAAGAAAATATAAAATAAATGTATGGGTGAGATTGATTCAGGAAAAAATAAAATAAATGTATGGGTGAGATTGATTCAGGAAAAAGAAAATAAATGTATGGGTGAAATTGATTCAAGAAAAAATAAAATAAATATATGGGTGAGATTGATTCAAGAAAATATAAAATAAATGTATGGGTGAGATTGATTCAGGAAAAAATAAAATAAATGTATGGGTGAGATTGATTCAGGAAAAAGAAAATAAATGTATGGGTGAAATTGATTCAAGAAAAAATAAAATAAATATATGGGTGAGATTGATTCAAGAAAATATAAAATAAATGTATGGGTGAGATTGATTCAGGAAAAAATAAAATAAATGTATGGGTGAGATTGATTCAAGAAAAAATAAAATAAATATATGGGTGAAATTGATTCAAGAAAAAAAGAAATTAAATGTATGGGTGAGATTGATTCAGGAAAAAAGAAAATAAATATATGCGTAAAATTGATTCAAGAAGAAAAGAAAAGAAATGTATGGGTGAGATTGGTTTTGGAAAAAATAAATTAAATGTATGCGTGAAATTGATTCAGGATAAAAAAAATAAATGTATGGGTGAGATTGATTCTGGAAAAAATAAAATAAGTATATGGGTGAAATTGATTCAAGAAAAAAAGAAAATAAATGTATGGGTGAGATTGATTCAGGAAAAAGGAAAATAAACATATGGGTGAAATTGATTCAAGATAAAAATAAATGTATGGGTGAGATTGATTCAGGAAAAAATAAAATAAATGTATGGGTGAGATTGATTCAGGAAAAAATAAAATAAATGTATGGGTGAGATTGATTCAGGAAAAAATAAAATAAATGTATGGGTGAAATTGATTCAAGTAAAAAAGAAAAGAAATGTATGGGTTAGATTGATTCAGGAAAAAATAAATAAATGTATGGGTGATTGATTCAGGAGAAAGAAAATAAATGTATTGGTGTGATTGATTCAAGAAAAAAATAAATAAATGTATGGGTGAGATTCCTTCTGGAAAAAAGATAATAAATATATGGGTGAAATTGATTCAGGAAATAATATAATAAATGTATGGGTGAGATTGATTCAGGAAAAAAGAAAAGAAATATATGAGTGAGATTGATTCAGGAAAAAAGAAGATAAATGTATGGGTGAAATTGATTCAGGATAAAGAAAATAAATGTAAGGGTGAGATTGATTCAGGAGAAAGAAAACAAATGTAAGGGTGAGATTGATTCAGGATAAAATAAAATAAATATATGGGTGAAATTGATTCAAGAAAAAAATAAAATAAATGTATGGGTGAGATTGATTCAGGAAACAATAAATATACGGGTGAAATTTATTCAGGAGAAAGAAAATAAATATATGGGTAAAATTGATTCAGCAAAAAGAAAAATGTATGTGTGAAATTGATTCAGGAAAAAAGAAAATAAATGTATGGGTGAAATTGATGCAGGAAAAGAAAATATATGCATGGGTGAAATTGATTCTGGAAAAAGAAAATATATGCATGGGTGAAATTGATTCTGGAAAAAGAAAATATACGCATGGGTGAAATTGATTCTGGAAAAAGAAAATAAATGTATGGGTGAAATTGATTCAGGAAAAAGAAAGTAAGAAAAAGCGGAATTGAAAAAGACAGAAACTCTGAAAAAAGCAAACATGAATTAAAAGGAAAAAAGGCCTGAGGCGTGTAATGAAATTGGACAAAATGAGAATTATCACAAAATCGAAAGTAGAATGAAACAAATCCAAATGCCAGAAGAAAGGGATTCAAATGACAAGTGAAAGAAAACAATTCTTATTGAGAAAGAGACAATGAATGATTGCAATGATAGTGTTATGTAGAGATTTGCTGTATTTATTTCTGATTAGAGCTTCCCGAATGTGAAAAATGAATTAGGGAATATTCAAATATTTCAAATTGCAGAAAAGAACGTCTGTCGTTTATTCATGGATTAAATCCGCTCTGCACAAGCAAAACATTCTCAAGATTCTACTCTGAATAACATGTTAACAAAAAGAGATAAAAACTGTAAATCCACTCTTTTCTCCAAAGGATTATCTCATTGTAGTTACAAGTGTGTTCAACTCCAATCACAGTCTACTTTCTCTTTCACCAACGTGGACGTGTACTTTCACTTTCTCTTTCATTTACTCTTAACACGTATCATTCAATTCTGCTAAAATAATGAATGCATGTTATATACATACATACATATATATATATGTCCTCACGAACAGTTATACACACAAACATGCGTGCGACACACGCGTCTTTATTCTTGTTCCAACTGAAAATCTTAGCTAGATAGTTTAAGCAAAGATCTGCCTGCCTTATAGAAATATGGTTAACGATTAGACTTGTTAGGCAATTCCTGGCGATTTGAATTCGACACTGATTTACTGACCACCTTTTTTGGTCCTCACATAGGACTTCTGTGTCAGATTAAATTGAGTTTAAAATATATAAGTACCAACACGGTTTTCTAATCTATAACGTGTTTACGTATTAAATGAACAAAAGTTGATTTCTCACAATTGCACCTTAAATTAAATAAACATAAAGTCAATGAAATAAAAAATCCAGATAACCAAACCTCCGTAACCAAAGATAAATATTTCTCTGCTTATTGCTTTATTTTAATTTATAAAACTTGTCGATCTCTGCATATAGAATATGTCAGACTCCTAAGGAAGCTGCCTTGTATAACCCATTATCCATCATGTATTATACTTTAATTATATAATCATTGTTGTTTTCGCCTTTCACAAAATAGTTACTGTTACGGACAAACGTCTGCTTATCTCTACTTATTTTCTTTTCGGGCCATATTTCAGATTGTAATTTCATTTTACCGATACATTTGGACAAGGAAATCTGTTTGAGTTTTCGCCTTAGTGTTCTCTGCTGTATTTCTAAATTTCTCACACGTCTCTTTTTATGTTTGTCATAATGATGACTACAGATGTTACATCACACAAATTTCGGTTCATTAATATTATTATTTACGCACTGAGTGCTCACACAAGTAGAAACTAGAGGCTTGTATTGGTTATTAAGGGGCAATAACTCCTCTAAGTATCCCTGCAATTTTCTTAGTATTCTAAAATGTTTCAGTAACGGTGTCTTTTGGGAGTTTTGACAGTTCTTCACCATTCTACTTATTTAAGCCTTTTATCTTAGACTGCGCAGAGTGTTCTGTTAGCAATTGGTGTGATTTTTCACTTTTATATTCTAAAACTTTCTCATCACTCTGATAAGTTCAAACCACTTACTCTTTTCACCTTCTTTCACATCGACTGTGTCATCTTCCAAAACAGAAACTCCAAAACCTAGCATTTTTATTACATTTTTTCTTAATATCGTAACCGTTCTTCCGGTTCGGATTGATTGAATTGTTTGCATCTCAATGTTCCAAATGATTCCATATCTTCTTCTCTAGAACAGATTACAGTTTGCATATATAATAGCAATCGTATTTTTGTCTTCGCTAATTTGCTACATTCGCGAAATTGAAATTCCATTTTGCACTTCACATTAATACCTTTTGAGAAGCTAAAAAAGCATTTATTATGTTTCTAGCTTTGTGTAAACTTGTAGGGTAGACTGAGTAATTTTGCTTTGGGAAGACAATCAATCAAGGATTACGATAAATTTGAATACAAAAATATGGATCATACCAATTACATTTTACATTGATAAAGTTCTTCGTAATGTGAGAACTGTACATGCGAGAACAATTTTTTATATTTCTTTCAGTCACCCTCTACCAGGAAACTTTTCAGTGACTCTATCGGAATCATTTTGAGACCTCTAATTACGACTGGAAATATTGATGTCCTCATTTACTATATTTTTTAGATTTACACTTCAAGATACTTATATTTTGATAGACTTTTTGGAGATCTTCAAAGTTACATTGCAAACCTCAGGGACTGCCATGTCAATAAGAAAGCATATTCTGTTTTTGTGGTCGTTGATCACGATGCCTGGAAAATTAGTTTTAATTGTTCTGTAGATTGAAAAGTCCCATGAAATAGTTACAGGACATATCACTGTAACTGGATCTGGGTGATGTGCATACCAGTTTCTTGCAGTTTCCTTGCCGTAAAAGTTGCATATTTCCCAGTGAAGTTATTGGCTCAATATTATTATTATTATTATTATTATTATTATTATTATTATTATTATTATAAGATAGTTGTTATCAACTATATAAAACTCAAATTTTGTGTTTCGATTTGTTACGAATTTACTTCATCCGCAAACCTCTTAAATAAAGAAACAGCAGATTAAAGAAAAGGCATTTGGCCCGGGCAACGCTGTGTATCGATGCTAGTTTGTTATGAACAAAAATTAAAATAAAAAAAGGATAGAATGCAGACGTTAACATTTTAAACTTTTGTTTCGTATTCCTTATCACGGACAAATGTTTTTATCCGACAGTGATAAAAATCTCTTACAATGATTTTCGGGAATTGAAACGTAAACTTACAAAAGATCGGTTAAGATAGGACCGGAGCTAGGCTAATTATAAATCAGCTGCCTTCCTAGTATATATATATATATATATATATATATATATATATATATATATATATATATATATATGTATGTGTGTGTGTGTGTGTGTGTGTGTGTGTGTGCGCGCGCGTGTCTGTGTGTGTGTGTGTGGATTCAACTCATTTGTCTTGAAATATTTATATCTCCGGACACACATGTACCGTGGATTTTTACTAATAACGAGGTTTAAATTCAATTAAAATTTCTGAAAACTAAATCTAATAGATTTTAAAATATTAGTGATCGTTTTGTTTGTTTATTATAAAACAGTTTTATCATTATGTATGCAAAATTATTCTTAGGGTTGTATGGTTTCCGCTAATTTAATATTGTCTTTAGTCGACTGAACGAAAAAAAAATCGCATAGATCTAATTGCAACAGACATTTAAACATATAATAACTGCTTATATGTGTGTATATGTGTATACATGTGTGCACATGTGTGTGTGTGTGTGTGTGTGTGTGTGTGTGTGTGTGTGTGTGTGTGTGTGTGTACCTGCTTGTGTGTGCACGGGAAATTAAATAGAAATGAAAGGACAAATTGAGTTCTTGTCCAAATCTGAAGATGAAAAGTTTTCAAGGAAATTTGAAAAAAATAAAGGGAAAAATTTGATTGCCTACGTTGTTAGATTCAAATAATTTTGTTCTATCTAAAAAAAATAAAATGATTTCAGAAATGTGGTAGCAATTTCTGACTGAATTATATGCAACGAGCAAATATTCCTTAATATTATTACATTGTTCGGGTTTTTGTCCTCATCCTTATTGTCAGGTCCACAACGTTTCGGCCGTTGTACGCTCTGGTTTTCTTCAGGTGATTGGAATTTTGAACTGAACCCTTTATATCGTTCATCGGGGTAGATTGTTCTAGCTACACGTGCCATGCCTCTTCCAGATGTCTCAGTTATCTCGTTTTAACTCAACTGTCCAAGTTTTTTGTTCAGCACTGCTGTAGCCAGATACTGAACTCACAACTCTTTGGGTCAAATCACTGGTTCCAACCAACGCTTTTTATCCACTGGCCATTGAAGACAAAGTTTGCATTTTGTGTTTTTCTTTCTATTGTATCTCTTTCTTTCTTTAATTCTCTTGCTATTTTCCTTCCAATTTATTCTTCTACGTTTCTTTCCTTTTTTTGTCTTCTTTTGCTCGGTTTTTCAAGGTTTCGTCATTCTTTCTTTCATCTCTCCTTGAATTAGTTCTTTCTTTATTTTTTTCTTTCATTGAGTCCTTCATTGAACACATTCTTTCATTCTTTTCCTTTTTAAAAAGCCATCTTTCTTCACTTTTTTTCTTTTCCTTCACTATTTTGCAATTACTTTTATTCTTGGCAACCTTCAGTCAGTTGTCGCAGTCTTGAAGAGTTCCATTCTTTC
The DNA here is from genome assembly GCA_963932145.1 of Acanthosepion lycidas. Lineage (NCBI taxonomy): Eukaryota > Metazoa > Mollusca > Cephalopoda > Sepiida > Sepiidae > Acanthosepion > Acanthosepion lycidas. Next base: position 135,751,182 of record OZ010576.1, read on the forward strand.
CGCTTCACTGTCCTCCTTGTAAGTTGACGTGTGGCTCGTGGCTTCATTAACAGCCTGGTCAAATGTAATGTTCATTGTCGGTAGCCAACCACCAGGTCACACACGAACACGTGTCATTCAAATGAGCCACGGTCCACACCACCAAGGCTAGAATGCCAAAAATAATATATTTCTTGTTTTTTTTTTTAATTTGAAGAATGTTGTTTTATATTGGTTACTTTTATATTTCCTCTCTCTCTCTCTCTCGCTCACTCTCTCTTTTTTAGCTGACAAGTTATTGCCTCATCTCTTGTAGTCGGTTCATATCTTTTCCACATCTATCGCAGACATCTTTCTTTCTATGAGAATTTATTCCGCAAAGCAATTTGCGAAATAAAATTCTTAATAACCTACCAATGTTAGTGCGAACTTCAAGATATATTCATATGTAAAGAAAATGATAAGTATAACTGTTATGGGACCTTACCCATAATAACATAATGGACTATTCCATACGTAATAAATACTGCGCCTCAAGAGGAAGCAGAAGTTTGGAATTCCGTCTGAAGTCTGGAGTGAAGTCCGTCTGAAGTGAAGTCCATCAGGAGTCTGTCAGTCAGTCAGTCAGTCAGAGCGAGTCAGTCAGTCGAGTCAGAGGCAGTCCGAAACAGAGTCGCGTTCAGACAATTACTACTAAACTTGATTGTTCGTACTAACACTTTTCTACCTCTCTGTATATATTCCTGTTTGTAATATATCTGTGTTATTCCATATCCGTATTCGAGTTCTTCTTTATTGGTTCTACCTTGGACTATCACCGTGATACAAGGAACTGGACCATAACAATAACATCAGAATTTTGTCTTATGAAATCTCTTTTATTAGAAATATTTAAATCAACTTTGTTCGTCACAGATTTTATAATGCGAAACATTATTCATCTTATTTCAAATAATGTTTATTCGTCGTATTGTAATAAATGTATTTTAATAGTGTAAACATTGATATATATTTGTATTTTCCTATTCATAATGATTAACAGGGCTTGCAAGAAAACATATTCTTAAAGAAGAACGAATATATTACAAACATGGAATGGGTGGAGACAATTTTAGATATTATGAAGAAGATGAAAAGTAATCAAAGAACAAACAACAAAGAAATTGGAATCTTTTTTAGTAAGATATGAAAAAAAAACTGTTACGAAGTATATACAAAAAGAAGCGCATGAAAATTTAAAGGGTAAAAGGCAAGAAAATTGGGTTGACGAACAAAAAATATTTTAAGAAACTGGTGTTACGTATGACATGAGAGAGAAACCAGGTAGAATATTAATAGCATTGACTAAATACATCAAGAAATAAAGGATAACCTTTTCATAAACCAAATGCGGATACGTTGAGTGAACAGGTTACATGAAAACTAATTTCTTAATAATTTTAGTGATGAATATCGAGCTATGGTGTTTGAAGCGGATATCTGATTCAGAGGTTGCATCTTTTATGGAAATAGCCAAATACACGACATAGAAGCCAAGTGGCTTGGAATATTTTAGATTTAGTTCTAGGCAATAAAATTATAGGTTTCTTCAAATTTATGACGGTGTCAAGATATAGTCTGAAATTTATTTTAAATTCTTATGCAAAAGATATTTTATGGCACAGATTACAACTAAAAAACTTTAAGCGAAAGAATATACTAATCCCAGACATTGCAAAACAATGCACCCACAATTCTGCAATGATATTGCCTACCTTGCCAGTAAATGTTTCAATGATATCAAACAAATGGAATGATCCCAGCTACTCCAAATATAAATCCAGTAAAACACCTATGATCCATCACGAAACGACATATACACACATACACGCACACACACACTGTTGATTTGGAAATTATATACAACAGGAATATAATATATTAAAAGATTTCGTTTCTCTGCTGATAGCTTACGGGTAGAGACTCTCTGACTGATACAAAATCGGTCGAGTTTCGATCTCGGCTTGAAGCAATCGGATGTCTAGCCTCACTGATGAGCTGTGATACATGCGAAACATGCTTGTATGTATATATATATATATATATATATATATATATATATATATATATATTATAAAAGGCTCAAATACTAATATTCCATGGTTATAATTTATTACATTGGAATCGTAATCAGGATCAAGATCATCAGACCTAGAAATTCAAAAAGAAATATATGATAAAAATATAGTCTTCAAAACATAGCATTGAGATTTTGTTTCATGCTTGAACGAAATCCATGGCCCGAGGATTACGTTTAAGCATGAAATAGATTGTTGCCTCTGGATGTTAACTTCAGTGTCCTCTTCTCATGATATCTTGTTCATATGACTATGAGAATATTCTGATATTTCATCAACCTCGGTTAATATCAATTTTTGACTTGCTTAAATGAATCTAACATATTTTAACTGTTCCTATTTTTGATAATTACTATAATAATGACGAATATGAATATTTAAGCAGTGATGCTAAAAACGATACGCACATTTTCAATCTGCCTGTCCATTGCCGTCTGTTAATATCTATCTATCTATCTATCTATCTATCTATCTATCTATCTATCTATCTATCTATCTATCTCAGTCTGTTCCTATCTATCTATCTATCTATCTATCTATCTATCTATCACAGATTGTATCTATCAATCGATCTCCGTCTGTTTGTATCTACCTCATTCTATTTCTATCTCTCTATCTATCTATCTATCTATCTATCTATCTATCTAAGTTGTGCCGAAGAGAAAGATTTGCCAATTCACACACACACACACACAGGTATGTTTACAGCATTATATTTGGCCGTCAACAAAATTCTCTCTATATCTACCTCTCTCTGAATATGCATGTATGTGTGTGTTTTTATTTGTATGCAAGTTTACGTACCTGCGAAGAATATACAGAGAGATAGGGAAAGAGAGAGAGAGAGAGAGAGAAAGGGAATGAGGTTTGTGTTGCTCTCTTCTTTATGAACTAGTGCCATACATGAAGGCATGTGCGTTGTATATACAGAAGAACATTGATTTTTCATACGAAATATTGAATTCATATTGTATCATACTAGCGTTACTCATCAACGTAAAATGAAAAATGGCTCAATGGTTAACGGGACACAAAACGGAATCTGCAATCCAAGTTCTCCTTACACACGATCCCATCGTCATGGACGGAATTAAAGTAAGCAAACTAGATTCTCATACCCCCAATGACAAACACTGTCATCAATATTACAAAACTATTGGTCAGAGTTAAACTTAACAGATCGCTTAATTCTAGCTTAGTAAGGTACACGGCCCAAGTAATGTAGAACTAAGTGAGACTCGAATTTGCAAATACCCACGGGAACGGCTCGTTAACCATTACGCTTCTGTAGTCTGTGTTCATTATCATTTTCATTCTTTCTATATGTATGCGTGTTTTTGCTTCCCTATGTATGTGGGTGTTAGTAGTGCTCGCCACGCGTATATGTGTCCCTCCGTCGGTACTGTCAGCCCCTGCGTATATAGCGGGGTGGGGATAGCCGAAATCACTGACAGGGGTGAGACAATGAAAATCGAAATTTTGATTAATGAAGGGACGAAATAAAAGGAACGACCACTTCGACCTTTCTACAATTTGTGTGTGTGTTTTTCTTTCTTTTCTTTCTTTTTCATATAGTATTTTCTTTTGTTGTTTTCTTTGACACAAAAATAACAACTTAGACTCCATTAGGCGGCTTCAAAATGCTTACGAACTTGTCATTCGTTAGAAGAAAATTCAAATCTCGTAATTCCTCTTGAACAGAAGGATCTTGCGTTGTGTGGAGTACAACGAGCGGCTTTGATTGATAAAATAGTTAACAATGATCCTAATAATGCAGAGTGGCACACACATGCACACACATACAAATTTCTTCATTTTGCATCCCACGTGTATACACATGCTAACAGATTCACCGACGTAAAGACATATAAAATAAATCCGTTTTCTTTTAAATTGTTATGGTGTTTGCTATAATCAAAACAGATGTGGAGGCTGAAAACATTTTTAACTGAAGAGTTTATTCATAAAAAGGAATTACAAAAAAATGTTTACGGAAAATACGTAAACCTTTCGACATGCACACACAAAAGAACCTTCACTAGATAGATATGAGCAGGCTGATATATATATATATATATATATATATATATATATATATATAACGGAAGCATTATTAATAATAAAGAGAAGCCAATTCTCATTAATATCAAATACGAACACGACCATAATGTGGTGACCTTGTTTGGAAAATAAATCATTCTTATAACTCTAGAAATATATATATATATATATATATATATATATATATATATATATATATATATATATGTGTATATATATATATATATATATATATAATATATATATATAATATATATATATATATATATATATATATATATATATATATATATATATGTATATAATATATATATATATATATATATATATATATATATATATATGACATTCTATGCATTCAGTTAAATGTAAAAAAAAAATCATACTTAAAAATGGCTAAAAGTATGGCACAAGGCGTTCGAAGAATCGAAAATTTTCGGGCAACATTTGGACAATTTCTACAGAATTTACGTCCGGAAAATGAGAACATTAGAAGAACGCAAGAAAAATTAAATTAAAAAAAACAACGGCAGTACATTACCAGTCGTTTTTAATTAAACTTGTATAAAAGAGGCATTTCTGCGCAAATATGCAATTATATATTTATATATATATATATATATATATATATATATATATATATATATATATATATATATATATATAAAAACAAACTTTGAACGTAATTTTTAGCAGATACTCATATTTGAGTAGACGCTGCGTTTATGTATTAAACAGAATATTTATTTTCGTCAACAGGCCTGAATATAAGAGAAATATTATTAAAGAAAAATTGATGCTCTCTGGCAGGGTTCGAACCTGCGTCCCTCTGAGGTAAACGTTTATATATATATATATATATATATATATATATATATATATAGATAGATAGATAGATAGATAGATAGATAGATAGATAGATGCAAACATCTAACTAACGCCAGTGACAGAAACCAAAGAATGTGAGTTCAATGCCTGAGATGGCAATTAACAGGAGATAACTGACATCCATTAGACATGGCACGTGGAACTAGAACAATCTATCCCAGTGAGCGAAATAAAGGGTTCAGTTCGCCATTCCATCCACCTGAAGACTGGAGCGTACAACGGCTGCAACGTTGTAATAAATATGGCGACAAAGATGAGGACAATAGTCCGAATAATTTAAATAGTGTATATAATACCTCATCTCAGAAATATAGACAGACAATACTTTTATAGTTTATCTGCTGATTCATTGTAAATATCGGCTTGCCTATTTATAGCAAGCAAACCCGAATTACTGGAATTCGAACAGGATATAACCGCACTCTTCCTGAAACTGTAGTCACATTTGACATCATGAGACCATGGCCTTCAATTGTCAACAACTTAGCTTTTCATCTAGTAGTGATTCTATAAGTATTCTATAATATAGCTTTAAGACATTTTTTACCCGTTCATGGACTCACAATAACCTAGCAACGATGGATTAATTATATAGGATAATGCACCGTGTCATGTGCTGAGTTTGCTCAGAAATGGTTTGAGGAGATTTCCGGAGATTTCCAAAGAATTCCGCGCCCATCAGATGAGCCTAATCGAGCATGTACGGATTGTCATGAAGTTTCTTTTAGTATGAAAGATCCTACACTCTATGATATAGGGAAGTTGTCAGCAATTATCTAGAGACCACGGATCAACATTTCACCACAGTTTTTCCGACTAAATATGGTATAGATTATCTACAGAGTTGATGCACTTTGTCGGACTAGGAAGAGATCTGCACGAAATTATTTTTGTCTCTCTCTCTCTCTCTCTCTCTCTCTCTCTCTCTCTCTATATATATATATATATATATATATATATATATATATATATATATATATATATATACAAATGTTAGTCTTATTCAAAATAGGTCTACTTTACTCTTTTCGGTGATAACCGAACTGATTGCATTTAAGACATATAAGAATGTTTTCTTGACATTTCGAATTTCCCAGATTTCCAAAATTAATTCAAAATAATTTTTCTTCAGAAAAATGAATTTGCCATTAGTGTTGCGTTGTACCTTATATATTTGCCTATTTCAAGGCATTTTGTATACAGTATATTGTATATTGTATATAGTATATTGTATATTGTATATTGTATAATGTATATTGTATATAGTATATTGTATATTGCATATAGTATATTATATATTGTATATTGTATATAGTATATTGTATATTGTATATAGTATATTGTATAGATTTCAATCTTTCATAGAATATATAATTTTGGACAAAATAATTGTGAATTTTTAGAGAAATATATGTGTGTGTGTACTTCTCTAAGACATACAATTATAAAGAAGTTGATACATTGCAATAGCGTGCCATTAAAATATGTATATGGATATAGATTTTAGAATTACGAAAAATTACCGCCTAATAAAAAAAATGCCATTTAAATTGTCTACAACTGACTTAATGTTCGTTGATATATCATTACGCACGAAGCCTAATGAATACAAAACATTACTTCCATAACATTTACGTTCATAATATTGACATTTCAGTATTATCATCTTCTCTGTGAAAACATTGACATTGAATATTAGTTAAATACTTACATTGAACATTTTACAACGAACATTTCATATCAAATTCAAGCTAATGCAATATGGTAGACTACGGAAATTTTGATACACCAATGTAGTTCAATCTAATTGCTGAAAACTAATAAAGAGTTCGTCATTTTCTTACAAGAATCTTCTTACAAAAAACCTCTTGTTTATGCGTGTTTTCACGTTATGTTAATAATAATATCCAGCGTTCCTTATTAAAACAGTCTTATACAAAACAAGCGGGTTTCAGCTTTATAAGTCTATAGGTGTTAAAGAATATTTAGAGATGGGAATTATTTCTCACAACAAAAATAATAACGAATGAATTATAACAAGATTTTTAAAAGGTTTATGCCTAGTAATTTGAGAAAATTTGGAACAAAATATTTCATTTATATAAAATAATACCTTTTATTCAGAAGGTTCTTCTAAAATAAATCTTGGTTTCAGCTTGGTTTCCAGAAAATTGCTGCACTCGCTGAAACAAAAAAAAACAGTGTAGGAATAAAAAATAATAATTTGTCTGAAGATGACTACTTTAAAGAATACGGTATAAGTGAAAGGAATTCAAATTCCAACTTTATGTTCATTTGTTGGGTATTATCATACAGAGAATTCACTGTTTGAAGTCATCACTGAGAAAATATTTGTTTAGTTATCTCCAAAATTCGGTATATCTAAGATTTAAATATATTTTTCATAAAGCAAAAATCCTTTTTGAAACTTTCCCCCCAGCTTCAATTGAAATATAAAGGATGAAACATTTTCTAATTCCAGAAGAAAATACTGCAGAGTATTTCAAATAGAAATTTGAATGATTTTTAGTCAATTCTTCCGAAAAACCTATCGAAACGGCCATTTTTATCTTTTTTTTAGAAAACTGTAAACTAAACGTTATTTTTCGTTTTTGAAAATCCCGCTAAAATAAAATATGCATTTCTTAAATGTTACTTTTGCAAGATTAGCAAATTTAAAGTTAGATTTATCTGTTCCGAAACAAATGTCACTTATAGCATAAACTTTTTTAGACAATCATTTCTTGACCTCAGTGTCCTGTTATTTTCACGTCTCCATCGATAATTTGATGGATGAATATGTTGACAGGTTTAATATGGTGAACCAGAACTGACATAATTATATGAATTCTAAGTAAGAACGTTTTTGTTTTGTTTGTTTCTTATAGTAATTTAAAATACTATAATTTTTAACATTATGGAGTTATCTCTATAATGAAAACTCATTATTTAATAGCTAAAATAATGATAAATAATTTTATTAATTATTAATATTACACTATTATATTTTTAATTCAATATCTGAGATAATAATTAATATAATTATTATTATATTAATAAGTAAATTATCTCACTCGGTTATTAGTTGCATAAATTGATAAATGAGATAATTTTATTATCTCAATTTAATTTTTAATTTAATAACTAAGGGGGAGACAAGCCTTGAAACACGTGACCTTTTAACCATAATATCACTTCCGAGAAAGCATACTCAAGTAAATATAACATATTGACGCATAAAAAGGTCTTCAATTATGGTAAAAAGTTTTGGTAACATGATTTGTATTAAGTTTTTAATTTCCACTTAGTCTTCACTTAAAAACTTAACAACCTAGCTCGAACTCTCTTGAGAAGAATCTTTTTTCTTTTTTTTTTTTTTTTTGAAATTAAAGAAAATGAAAAAACTAAGAGAAAAATGCAAACAATTCTTGTAAAAATTCTTTATTCATCGAATTTTTTTTTCAGATAATAATGTCCTCAATGGGCATCATTTATAAACGGAAATAAAAGCCTATCTAATTAGATAAATAGTTTTATTGTAATTTTTATTTTACGATTTGGAGAAGATTTTTAAAATGTTGGTAGTAATTGTTAAAAAAAAATAGATGATTTACTTTCTCCAAGGAGTGCTGCTTATAAGTAATATAAAACTATTTGCGAACTGTGTGAAATTCTAGAAAATGTCATAAAATTAAGTTATGGTGGGGTAACAGATGTAAAAAAATATTTTTACCGACATTTTCTAAAAATAAAACTTTCAAAACTAAATTCATTCATTTTTGAATAAGTCCGGAAAGTTTCATTAAAATCAGACAATTATTTGATTTTTACAAGAATTTCCATTTAATGCGTTTTTCCCCTGAAACTGTTACTAAG
>OZ010576.1:135762602-135787602 GCA_963932145.1 Acanthosepion lycidas
CTATTTGTGCCGGTTATTTAATGTGAAACCTTTGCCTGCTGTTTTTTTTTTTTTGTTTAATCGAATGTGAGATGAACAGGCCCTAAATTCATCGGTTGTGCGTAATCTTTCTTGCTTCTTATTTTTTTTACGTTATTTAGGCTTGAGAATTCACATAAATAAGAAGCAGAAAATTGCAATAAAACAAATAAAGTCTTTTTAGCTAATGTGGGATTATTCGTTTTTGTATTAAAATCGAAAATATATCAATTGGTACCGCCGAATGTTTTATTTTGAGCCTTCGATCGCAAGAAATGGGGACCGATTCTGCTTCTCATATAACAGAAATTCAATATTAGAAGGAACATTTATGAAGGGATTTCAAATCCAATCATACTTTTGAGGCATTAGATGATCGCACGGTTGGGAATCACTAGTCTGAGGTGTGAAATCTCAAAGCTTTTGATATGAACAAGGCTCACATTTAAAAATAGTCTATATATGAGCTTTAATCAAACCCGTATTAATAAAGAGCTGATGCCTAACACATACTATTGAAGTAGAGAAAGACTTATACAGAGACAGCTGCTTTTAAAATAGATAAATTTAATACACATGCACATAAACATATATATATATATATATAGGTTTCTACTCATATTTACACACACACACACACACACACACATATATATATATATATATATATATATATATATATATATATATATATATATAATATATATATGACGAGCATATAGGAAAAGAGAAAGAGGAAGTCACAGTTTCTGTCCATGAGTATGCGATGTTCTCTTTTGTGTCATTTGTTTTACTCTTTGTTTCCTTCAGATCTTCCTTTCCAAGCCCTTTCGTCGTGCATCATTACAGGCAACTTTGGGAGGAACTCGTCTAGACACCATGTCTCCACTTATTCTTCCTCATACTGTAAAGTATCGTCATTCCACATCCGATAGAGCACTTGAAAAAACAAATTAATACCTCGCTCGAGGACACGAGAATAGACCAACATCAGGTCAACATATATTTGGATATGCAAACAGAGAGAGTGAAACGAAAACAAAATGTATCGTTATTCGTATCGCCATAAATACTTTCAAAATGCAATTATCTCCCCCTTAGTGTGAATTTCAAAAGCATCTCTTTAATGATACTTCACACTCAGCTGAGCAAACTGCCTGTCGGATAAAAGATGGTGAGCAAGCTTGTGCCGCCAGAATCATCGTTGTGTAGTGTCTAACTTTCGATCGTCAGAAAATGACATCTTCTCAGGATCCTGTGTTCGACTACGACATAATCTTTAAATATTGGTCAAATCGTGGCAAAGTCACACAGATTATTATAAATGTAGAATTCTCAGTTCTCTCCAAGTGCCCTACATCTATGATGTCTTATCGAAATAAGCGTAGTCATGTCGGTAATCCAAATATAGATAAGAGGGTTGACTAAATTAAAATGACTGTTAATAAATTACTTGCCGAATAATTTTCTAATGTAATCCCCATTTGATCCCCACTTACTGTCAGGATACTTTGACCTTATTTTCTGCCTATGATTTTTTGCCCCATGATTAAGCCTATTAAATAAAGAGACTATTACATTTTAACTTTCTATTTGTTGAAGTCAAGCGATTAGAAACAAAACGAATGATGAGCCCAACACACGAATTAAAATAACTAAAAATGGCTTTTAACAAATATTCGCAAGATTATTTGTTATATATCCACCCGAAAAAAAAGACCACCTGTCTTGATCAGGAAAAGCCAGCTTTGTAGTTGAGTAAATCTTATATTTCCATATGTTTGTAATGATTCAGTTTTTAAAAAAAGACAACCAGAAATTTAAATGGTTATTGTGAAATCTGTAGTAGTAAAGTTTGTTTAATTACATTCCTAACAAACATATATAGAATTTTGCAGTAATAAGTTTAGAAAATATTTAAAAGACGATATAGTGATCTAAATGGTATCATGTTTCTCTTTAAAGCCAGTGGTTGACGATTGAGACTACATAAAAAGCGAGGATTTTCAATGTTGATTTTCAAGCCACTCAGATACTAACTGGTTCTATGACTGGCACAACAGAACACCTGACAGTTATTTCGTTCGCCCGTTTCATTTTGTGTCGTACTAAATAAAATCGTATATTTTTTATTTGATTCAAGCAAATACGGTAGCTAAAAACAACCCATATCATAGAATATAAATTGTTTCGTGCCTTTTGCTATGCTCTTTGGTGACTGGTTTGTTTGTTATAAAGTTGGATTGGTGATTAATTGATTATTTCCAGAAGCTCATTAGAGCAAGAAATTTGAATGTATTAGCAATTAACTTCTCCTTGTGAATACACAATTAAACGTACGGGTGGTGGGGGACGTAATTGCATGAAATCTAATCCGCTCCGTTTTTATATCTACAGTGGTAGTGAATGCACAAAAGGTGTCTTTGCGCCTCTCTGTCTATGTTCGTAAGTGCTTACTGATATTCATGATATATGTATATATATATATATATATATATATATATATATATATATATATATATATAGTTATTTACTAAGACGGGCTTTATTTTGGAACAAGGCCATGGCGACGTACGGTATCGAGCAACTGAATTCATTATTCGTTAGTGTACTTGCTTAGAGAAGTTGACAAATAGAGAAAAAAGGAGAGTCGAGTAATTTAACCATTCGTCCATATAAAATTATTTACCCTAGCAGTTATTCCAGTTTCCTTCGAAGTAGATTCTTGCATATCACTTTACAAGTGATAATGGTCACAAACAGTATCCCTAAAGTATCCGTAGTCCATTTTGATCACGCGCTCGATTCAAATAACCCGAACTTCTATGTATCACGTCGCACGCGCGCGTTCACATGCACACACACGCGCGCGCATACACACATACACACTCACACACACACACACACACACACACACACATATATATATATATATATATATATATATATATATATATATATATATATATTTGAAATGAGAACGAATCAAATATATTTTCAAACGTTTATAACATTAATTTAAATAGGGCTCAATCCAATCCAATAGTAAAACAATATTGTTTATTTTAGGATATTGCATTATATATATATATATATGTTTGAATGTAATATCCTATAATAAAGTATTGTTGTTTACAACTTGTGTAATTAGCTTTTATCCTCTTCATCGACCGATTGTTTCTATCTATGATTTTATTTAAGATAGTTTCATTATTTTCATATCTTTAACGTTCTAAATATTTCCATCTTTTTGCTCTGTTTACATACGCAAACCAACCTTCACATATTTTCTTACTGGTCAATTCACTTTACTTCTAATTTTTTTTTTGTGACAATCCTAAAGCCAGCTTAGTTTATTTATGCTTAGGTTGCCAACATTTGAAATTTTTTGTTTGTTTATATTTGTAGTTTGATCTTTGTGTAACACTCTATAAATTCTCTATATTTGGGCCTATCATTTAGTAACATTGTGATATTTTTATAATTTAAAAATCTCATGCAAAACATGATAATATTTACATAGTTAACTCCAGAAAAACGATGCCTATGACGAAAACGCATTTAAGAAAGTTTAACTTTTAGGTTTAATCCAAGCTAATAGAATCTAAGTTCTTCCCAATAAAGAAAATAGTTTGACGTATACAGAATCTAATTTAAATTGATTGGAATAGTTTTCTAACGTAAAATCTGTGAATTCATCCATATTGCCACATCTGTCAACACAACGTAATTCATTTTTTAATCTTTAAAAAATATAATATATTTTTCTGAAACGTTTTTAGGAGAATTAGAAGATTTAAAGTTTAATTCATCGGATTTCAAACAAATATATTAAATTCTAAAAGAAAGACAGTTTTTTTTTACTCGGAGCGTGTGTGTTTCTGACGTATTTCAGTGATTCATAGAAAGTATGACGTTTGGGAAATGTATGTAAGTTAAACAGAACTAAAATTTATCTGGCGAAGAGAACGTGAACGCACACACACACACACACACACACACACACACACACACACACACACACACACATATATATATATATATATATATATATATATATATATATATATATATATTTAAACTACGCAGATGTCTTCAAAATCTAATATTTTATTTAATTTTAGGAACTTCGGCTTTATAGCCATACCGCCAAAGACGCCTGTTGAGAAAATATTAGAAAATTAGCACTACATCTTGAATTTATTATAGGTAGCTCTCATCATTTTTATAATATCGTATATAGACTTTTGTATTCACAAAAATCTATACGTTAATTGGCACACTTATTATTATACAATTATATAATTACTATTAGAATCCGATAATTGTGTGATTTTTAAAGAATTTCAGAATCAATGTGTCTGTGCTTTACGCAACAGAAAAACGCACCCATACACATTTAAGGATGTCGCTTGGCCGTTAAAAAAGATTGTTTAACCAAAATGTTCAAGTTCTAAAAAGAATTTTAAAATGATTCTTACATAAAAATATCGATTTTTACGAAAATTTTATTCTTATTATGTTTTGGGCATTTATTCATAATTTATCTATTTTTTAGAGGATTTTGAAGGTAACTGGGTCTATATGAAAAACTGCATATTATTAAGTTTCCTAAAATTAATGATCTCTTAATGAACTAACAGTATTTTGTAGGCATTGTATAATGTTTAAGTTAATAATTTTTTAATAGCACTTTTTGTAAAAGAAATCTATGTATTACATTTAGATATCCATTATTTTATTAATATTTAATGGCATATATAACAGTTATAATTCCTTGATTTTTTTAACTGTAATACTGCCATAATTTATGGTCTATTCAACAAAAAAACTATTGTATTTTGCGTTCAAAAATATTCATATAAAAATGATTTAATTACGCTAAAGGCTCATTTAAGATAGCTCTCAAGCATATAAAAAAAATTATTAATAATAAAAATTTGAAATTTTTAATAATTAGCCTTTTATTAAGTATATCTCTTTGAATAATTCAATGTATCTTGATTGTATTCATAAGCGGATGTTAGCAAATAGTGATACGCCTTCAAAAAATGTCAATTCATCCAGACAGGATTAAATAACACATCTACCCATAAACTACAGGCTATATGTCTGACTTTTCTGCTTCAGAAATGAACTGCTTTTTGATTGGTTAACCTAGACATACCCATAAAACTTTGAAATCTTATTCCCCTTTTTTTTTAATCTTAAATAAGCTACCGTATTGTTTTCTGTTTTCAAAGGTAAATCTTTTTCATCTTAAGTAACCAAACATCGCCGGATGATTGGGACAATTTTAACTCCCAAAACATAGAAATTTTTAGGTTGCGATATAAAATATTTTTCAAATAAAAATATTATTAAAATATATTTTGCTCTACGTTGTATCGAGCACTTTTTATAAAAGGTAAATTCTAAAGAATGGTAGATTGGTAATCTGTCTGTTTTTCCTCTTTATTTGTATATATATATATATATATATATATATATATATATATATATCCGTCACAAACATGCTGGTTGGAACTCACTACGTGTTTATCTTTGTGACGTTCCTTGAAAATTGATACCCCTAACCTCCCAATTGAGAATTGCGCCACTGGGGTTTCTTCTTAGGTTAAAACCGACATGGACGGATTCATCCTTTCTCGGAAATACTAAGTAAAACATTATTTTCTCCAACAGGCCCAGCGTTATAGCACACAGGAATCATTATCTTCTTCTATTCCAGCATGACAGTTCTCGTCACAACAAGCGACTAATGAGCTAAGTCTTTGTTTGCCGAGAAAATGAGATACCGCATAGAATCTAACAACTTTGGCTCCCGTGATTACTGGCGGCTCTGTAAAAGCGGCTCTGTAAATAAGTGGTGACTCAGCTTCAGGCACTTTCCCATCGTCGTAATGTTGTCTCACTGTTTTTTTTTTTTGTTTTTTTTTTATATAAATACTTTCTTGGTAATTGTTCGGATGAGCTCTTCGCTATAGTACCTAGATTTCTTTTGTTTTTAATTTAAGAGCCTTATTAAACTGATGTCAAGATCTCATCGATTTACAGTTGCGCTGGCTAGATGTAGCCGTAGGTTCTATGCTAATAGTTTCTTTTCTCTCATTACGTTGTTTTGGCATGACTATATATGCTAGTCACGAATGAGCATGTTTATTGTATTATTCTAACGATTATTTGGGTTGGAGTTAACAGTTTTGTTATAATTTATTCTAGGGTCTACTGAATGGAAATAATTATGGATCTGAATGCAGTTTTGCTATAGCATTGTTTCTTAACTTTTTATTCATTACTTTTTATTGATTATTTTATTATTTGTTATCGATTGTTACCATTACGTTAACTTGTGTTTATATGTGCGTTCATAGTTTGTTAATTTATTCATTTTTTACTTATTTTATTTATTTTTTATTGATTTAGATTAATTTATTTTATATATTTTTTTATTTATTTTTGTTCGGTTTTATTAATAAAATAGACCTACACATAATGCATTACTGACCAGCATATATAAATATCCTAGCTAAAAGACAACGCACATGTGCTGACAACTGCGTTTAAGCATGAAACTGACTGTCACAGCTGGTGTGTTGACCTCAATGTCCACTTTAATATTTACATATACTCTATCCCTGATACTGAGTAAATTAACCCATAATTATAGCGTACCTTAAAACAATATATATTGTCCACGTTTATATTTTCTCATATTCTATCCCTGATATTACCACTTTTATCCATAAATATTAAAGTTAACATAGCCCAAATATATAAGGGTCGTGGAAATATTTCCTGTCTCGTCGCTTTTTGGTGTGTTTATATATCTAAATATATATATGCATGTTTGTGTCTTATAATCTGATTCTGTTTGTATTGTCTTTTGCAAGATTTCATCCTTCCTTGCCCATGTCTTCAATTCAAATGTATCTAAGTTGTAATGGAGTTCAGAGCAGCATTAGATCTTAACATTTATTCCAACTTAATTTCAATAGAAACAAAATAAATAGAAAAACATGTATTTTTCCTCAGTTTCTTCTTTAAATAATTTTATAATTTTAAAATTAATATAGATTAAATTTAAAATTGCTAATTGTGAATTTTGAATCTTATAGTATAATTCAACATTTATTAGTTAGAATGAATTCTATTTTTGTCTAACTCTAACATTAAAACATTCAATTATTATTATAACCTAAGTCCATTGTCAAGTTTTTTGAATTCTCATATACTTTTAAATTGATTGGTCATTCCAACTAATGTAACAGCGTTTCCCCTAATTAGGGGTGTTTGATTGATTTGAACCTTTTAAAACTCTTTATTCTACATTCAACACCGTCACTTGATAAAAAACCTGAAGTGTTCAAATAAAATGGGTATTTTTGTAGTGATTTTATAACATATTTATGCTATAATTTTCGAATATATATATATATATATATATATATATATATATATATATATATATATATATATATATATATAAAACAATGGAGATAGCACTGGGCTCGTTACTTTCTTAAAAATTTTAAGAATTGATCCTAAGCGGAATTTCATTCACGATTCACTGGTATAGTTTTATTTACCTGCAAATGTCTTTGAACTTGTCTTAAAGGTAAGTAAAATTTAAGAAGTGAGACTAAAAGAGATGAAATGATTATTATTTCCTAGTCTTATTTCAGTAAATAATGCTTTATGATAGCTTTTCATTTGAAAATTTTGACAAAAATGCGTTTACCTGTTCAACGTTCAACCCTTTAATTATACTTTACAAAAAATAAAATATTTTAATACTTACGACATTATTTATGGAATATGGAAGCTATATCACTTGGTGATGACTTTTGTTACTGACTGCTTGCCTGAAGTTTAGCATTTGCTAACTGGTTGGAAAAAAGTTAATTAAAATTTTCGTTGTTACGACTTATTTTAAGAGAAAATCATGGAATGTTTGCTTGTTTTTTTTTTGTTGTTGTTGTTTTTCTTATATAAAAAAGAGTAAGTAGTTCTATTGTTGTCTTTACATATCTGCCTGTTCACAACAAGAGCCTTGACATATAATCAAGTGTGATGCCAACTTTTTGCAAGTTTCCTGTAAGCCTTGAAAATATTAATCTAAACTCAACGTTCTCGCATATTGCATGTAATATTCCTTAAATTTATAAACATGGCCCTTACCCATATTTTCCACTTCTGTAGGTGATTGTGAAAATTCTTTGCCAGCTAAGCTTCGGTCTCGTAGGCTATATGGAAAGTAGCAAAAGTCTGCTGGAACACGCACAGCTAACCATTTGTTTCAAGGCTTGATCCCAACACGTCAAAGATTGTGGGTATGGCGATTTAGACTGCCATCTTCAGATTATAACTTATAACCAGACGAAATGTTTGGTCAGTGGTCTCAATATGTCAAGATATCGATAAAATACTCAAATTCATAGAATCAAGATCCTCCTGAGTACATCACGTACCGTAGGCGATATCCCAAAACCCGAAATATATTTCGCCTTCAAATGACACACAAAGGGTAGATAAGCGGTAAAAAAACAAATCAATTAATTCTAGTATCAAAACTCAAATCCTTCATGGCGGATTTACTTAAAAGTTGGCTTATTTTTTTAGAGAAACACAAGAAAAACAATATCATATTTTAATACCGAACCCCGAACCTTTGAATTTATATGCATAATATAACTACGAAAAGGCGTAGGAAAATTTTGCATCGATCTACATAGAATAATATGCGTATATGAAAAAAAATTATCTTGCATATATTCGTATATATAGAAAAATGTATGTAATATGTAGGTTTACAAATAGCAGAGATGTGCTTTCGACTGTTTATCGTGTGACGGATTTGCTTTATAACGAGAAGATCATAATATCAACTTATGTACATAAAATTTTGTATTACATTTAAAATGACTCCCAAATGCTTTTTATCGTATCGACTGTTTGTCCTATTTTTAAATAGGTGAAATTAGTTATAATATTTCTTTCATTTATTTGCTACGCTCTCTGCTCACGAAGACGAAGAAGTCTCTCAAAGGAATGATTTTAGTCAGCCTCCAACGCAACTTGATATGCTTCTCTGAGGACTGATGCAAAAATATTTCTGAAAAACTGGATTAATTCCGGGACATGATTAATGTAAAGTGACAACGCGTTCAATCCTGGTTCAGGGTTCTGATTCCGATAAAATGTAAGTCAATTCAAAAGATTTATATGCATACGCGCGGTAAACAAGCTCACGAAAGAAGATATAGAAATAAAATACTTATGTGTCTTATACGATTATATATATATATATATATATATAATAGCTTATTTATATATATATATACATACATATATATGCGATGGATAAATTGTCGCAATATTATATTTTAAATTTCGCACATGCGCGTTGTTTCTTTTTGCTTTTATCGACAGCAGAGTATAATAAGGTTAATTGAGCATGCTGTACTACTTGGCATTCGCGTCGGAAGCTCCAGTAACAACATTTTGGAGCGACTGGGTGTCAATCTGAGAATAGTGTAGAAGATTCGGAAAGAGTTTGGATGAGTTTAATGGTGATTACGAAGGTACGTCAGCTCGGAAAAACCACTCTGATCGTTATGATAAGAAAAGAATTCCCGATTTTTTGGTGAGGGCATTGGGGAGGTAGTGCTGCCCTGGGTCAAGAGGGTCTCTGCTGGAAGATCCTATATCTGGCAACAGGACTCTACACCATTCCACATTAGCAGGAGAACCCAGTGATGGCTGTCAGACAATTTCCGCGATCACATCACCTCTTATATCTATCTGCCTAATTCCCTAGACTGAAACCGCCTTGATTATTATGTGTCGGGCGCAGTTGAGCGAGAGAGCAACAAAAGATGAACTAAAGTCAAGAACTATGGTAGATTACTAGATTAAACAAGGAGACGTTCCAGAAGGGTTGCCGGAGATTCCGAAGTCGTCTGGAAGCCGTAGTAGAAGAAAATGTCGATTTTATTGAATAAATTTACTCAGTAGTTTTTCAACGTATTTTTGTTGAATTTTTGGTAAATATAACTCATAAAATGAGATGCCAATATTATTTATCCAGCGCAAAAATCTGATGCGTTGATTGTGTTGGTGTCTTGCATAAAATTGACACCAATTTTGTCTGAAATGATGACAGAGAAAACATTCAATCTGCAAAGAAATGTCCGGATAGCTCCCTACATGTATTGTCACAAAAAAGGATATTGCATGTTTTTAAATTTGGCCTTCCCTAGAAAAACTTTGTTTCCTCAAATGAATTGAATTTAGAATGTTCTTTCTCCTAGAATACCTGCCACCCAAGTCAAAGTAGCTTTGTATCATTTTCATGTTAAACATAAGCAGAGGATGATTGCTCATTTTCTAAGGAACTTTGTCAAAAGTAAAAGTAACAGATATAAAGAGAGAAGCATTGGAGATTTGAGAAAAAGAAACAGAGGTAGATTAAACAGACAGTTGTCAAGGATTAATTATACAAAGTAAAACATTTTTTTTAAATACAATAGTTTCCTTGATCGAAAAAATGATACAGAATATATTTTCTGATGAATCGATTGTATCAAAGATAGAAAATGGTAGAATATTAACAGTGTTCTTCCAATTAGACTTCTATGATCGTTTCTAGAGGGCTCTCTGTATATGCATGTGTATGTACACGCCCTTGCATGCGCAGATGTATTCCTGGCAATGTGCATGCGGATTTCTTTGGCCATCAATCATGGCATCGCCTTTGCTGACAACTAGCAGGGTCGCTTTTGTCAATAAGTGATGCGCAGTTTTCGCGAGGATCTAACCAGCGGCCACAATGAAAGAGTAAGCTCTTCAATCAAACTGCAACGGTTGATCATTTCGTCTCGTACGGAACAATGCAACAGTATTTATCTCTGACTGATATTCTGTAATCTATCTATCTATCTATCTATCTATCTATCTATCTATCTATCTATCTATCTATCTCTCCTCTCTCTCTCTCTCTCTCTCTCTCTCTCTCTCTCTATATATATATATATATATATATATATATATATATATATATATATCACAGTCTGTTTATATCTGCTCATTTATCTATCTCTCACGCGCACACACATACACACACACACACATATATATATATATATATGTACATATATATATATATATATATATATATATATATATATATATATATATATATATATATACATATATATATATATATATATATATATATATATATATATATATATATATATATATATATTAGGTTGGTGCAAAAATAATTTCGTTTTCTCACATAGTAACATATGTTAGAAAACGAAATTATTTTTGCACCAACCTAATATATATATATATATATATATATATATATATATATATATATATATAACTTTGGCTGTTCATATGTTTCTTTTAGTTCATTTGATTTTTTATGTATATCCCATTCTATTCATATTTAATAAGTTTAGATTGTTCATATTACAAATTCAGTAGTGTAGACCACCCAATGAGGATTGAAGTCTCTACGAAAGTAAAGCTTTTTACTCTAGCTTACTAGCCACTACTCAACTACGAATTGCATTAATTCTTTCTCGTATCAATATCTTTATTATCCATCTAAATTTTACTTTCATTATCTCTTTCTTCACCTCAGTATGTCTAATTCATCGTATTCAAATCTGTCACTAATAATAATAATAATAATAATAATAATAATAATATAAAATGAATGAATTTTGATAATAGCAATAACAACAAAAATTCTAAGCGTTTTAAGTTAAACGGCAAAAAATGTAATAAAATAAACAAATGCTAATAAAAGTGAAAACAAGAAATGAAAATAGATAGGCCAAAAAGAAAAAAAAAAAAAAAAACGATACATAAGGCATTGACCAATGTCCATAACTGACCTGCCAGTGATTTTTGAGGTCGTTGCTGTCAGGTTGGAACTCATAGTCTCAAATCCACGTGATGAATCGGTCCGATCTTTCGGAATAATTGCTGTTCGTTGTTCTGATGACTGCGTGCCCAACAGACGCTCCATATATAAGCATTATTTCCTTTCTTTTCTTTCATTCGTTTTTTTTTTTTTTTTTTTGTCAACGGTCTATGCTAATTCTGGAATTAACGTGTCAATATAACGGCCGGTGCTATTTCACATTGATCATTAAAAACATGTGTAATATTTTGACACGACACAAAAAAAAAAAAAATAAATAAATAAATTAGAAAAGAAGGAAAGCATTTCAAAAAAGAGGAGCAGAGCGAAACTAAATCTCGAGTAAGGGCGTTTCGCTTATTTTTATTTTCATGTCTTTATTTTATTTTATTTATTTTTTGAATAAGTGAAAAAGTGCGTGCGCGTCATTTGTTGCATGTTTGTTTTCTCATGTGGCTAACCTGTGTGCGCATAATGCAATGAAATATCACGCATTACAGGCTTTGAGAGTTTTGCAATAGCATGTAGTCGATTTACAATCCCCGTCTCACTCTATCTATCTATCTATCTATCTATCTATCTATCTATCTATCTATCTATCTATCTATCTATCTCCACACTCACCCACACGCGCGCGCAAAGACACACACAAAGAAACACACATATATATATATGCACGCCAACATACACAGAGTTTGATTAAATACCAATGGATGTTGTTTCTTATGGAATTTTGTTTAGTTTTTCTATATTTTGGACCATTTTCCTTATATGTGGACAAAATTGAAATCCGAATTGTCGGTTAGCCGAGTGCTGTTGACTTTACATAAACCAACAACACAGTAACAGCAAACTAGACGAAAAAGTAAATGAGACTGAATACATATATAAATTACCGCCATGGACAAAAATAAACGCATTAATCTCATCATATATTGAAAAAAAATAAGCACTTCCACCCCCACAACGAATGATATAAGAAATAAAGATTTTTAATTCGCTTGCCCATCTGGAGAATGTTTCAGTAATAATTCAACATTGGTTTCACAACCATTACAATATCGCGCAAATTATGTGCTATATTTCTAATAATTATTCAATTAAATCGCATATCACGAACCAACAAAAAAAACGTAAAAAAAATCCGACAGTTATTTATCAATAACAGAAAAAATATTACATCATGTAAACTATAAAAAAATGACTTAAAATTTTAGCAACATTAAGCATAACAAAACAAACCAAAATCAATAATTTCTTAATATATTTTGGAAGAGATCTGCTAAATACATTTAATTGAATATACAAAAAAAACAAAAAAACAAAACAAGAACGATGACACCAACTACCACGTGAAGACGCAAGGGAGCAATATTTGAAAATGATGAAACCGACATAGTAAGAAAAAAGAACAAAATCTCAAATTTAGAAACAGTCATAGAAAATATATTTCATGACTAAAAGTACGACAAAAGAAAGTAATGCGGGAAGACGTCTGAAGACTTCGGATCGCTTCGTTCTTTACGGCTTATCACCCTGGACATGTGAAGAATCGATATTTAGAAATACAAGGAAATGACAAAGCATACACAAAAACAATATAAAGGAATTTCATCATGGTTTCTGGAAACAGAAAATAAAGAGAAATTGGAAATTTTATAAAAAGACACAAAATACAAAACAAAAAATTGCCTATCACCCTTTTCGTCTCACCACTATCTTCTTTCTTTCTCCCTCTCTGTATGTATGCATATATATATATATATATATATATATATATATATATATATATATATATATATATATATATATATGAATAAGGTATATTTAGGTAGCAAGCATTCATACAAACAAGTTGTACTAAAAAGAATCAACAAGTTCTCCCTGTTTAGTGTTTTGATTGTATTTTTTCAATTTTGGGATAAGGCGTTTAGTAGTCTACAATATTTATATTATTACAGTCCGAATAATGTAAATAGTGTACATAATACCACATCTCAGAAATGTCGACAGGCGTTGAGCATTATCATGAGAAAAGCCGCTAAATCGAACATTTTCGTAGTATTACCTAAGGAGGAATACCATGGAAAAATACAGTTCATACTAGATGATGCCACAAAGTTTGTTTTTTTTATTTTTTTAAAATTACACAATAGAACAAAATCCCAGCTAAAACCCCAAGCAATTAATAGCTACGAAAACCTCCGAAATCGGATAGTTAAAACTTTTCAAAAATTCTGCTGTAAATACCATCCTGGTTATCTACACGGGAGTGCTAAAAATCCACAAATCAGACAATCTACTCCGCCCTATAATATCACAAGTTCCTCCACCCCCATATATCAATTACCAAAATCTGTAAACCAATTAATCATGTCGTACTTACCTACCAAATATAGTATCAGCTTTACTAATGAATCTTTACAAATTCTTCACGCAAACAAACCTCATCAGGAAATCTTAGCATCCTTAGACATTGAAGATCTGTTCACTAACGTCTCCATCCATGAAACAAATTGACATTATTTTAAATAAGATTTATCATTATTTTTCTCTACCACCCTTGAAAAATAATCTCACAATATTAAAAACAAGATCTATCCGATTAAACACTTATGGGATGCATTAAACCAACAAGCTCACTTTACAGAACTTTCGCTACGTAGCTTGCATAAATTAACGGAACTGATTTAATATGGCATCAGAAGTCTTCTATTGTTGGTTCAGTATTTGGTTCTGTTCAATGATGGCCGAAACTAAATGAATAAACAAAAACTCCCTTCCCTGAACATTTTGGGTTAATGACGTTAGAGGGACGGGAAGGAAAATACTGAAAGCAGAATATACAGAAAAATATATAAACTTCAAGTGATTTTGTCTAAAACCAAGCTTGAAAAATATTTCAGCAAAAGCTGTCTCGATTGTGAGTGTGTGCAAGAGAGAATCCCCTCACCTTTGATTGGTGTCTCCTACCCACACACAATGAACCTCAAAGTTGCAACGTGGATATTTTCTCTTGCTTTTGAATATACTTAAATATCAATCCAGTCGCTTTTTTCTGTGATTTTCACGTGTGATCGTTTGCGTGAGCTTCAAGTCATTCATGGTGAATAATTTGCACAAGCGACTATATTGACACGAACAACCCGTGTGTGTGTGTGTGTGTGTGTGAATATGCATAGAACTTCACAACTATGTAGGCGTGTGCGTCGGTGGGCACGAATAATGTCTTTAGACGTCAATGAAGTCAGAGAGTTTTATAGCGACAAACCTTGTCAGAGGCGCTCTTTGATTAATGTGCTTTTCTAGAAAAATAAAGAAAAAGATCAAATCAGCAAAATCAGAAAAGAAAGAAAAACCGAAAGAGAAAATAAAGCAGTTGAAGAGAAAACTACAATAAAACGTTTACAACGTTATAAAACAGTGAAATAATCAACATTTCGCACTTCTTCCTCCTTGTAAGCAGCCGGTAAAAAAAGCGAAAACCTCTGAACACCTGACTTCTAACTGTCAAACAAAATGCCACGAGACAAATCGATATATTCTTTGCAACTTCGTGACGCTGTTACACTGGATCTGTTACAGATTAGTTAATAAAGTAAATTGCACATGTGTATCCCTAAGCTGCATAAAAGATAAAATTTAAGATATTTGCTAGTGTCTAAGGTTTTTCACTGCCAATGATTCAAAATAATTTATTTCGATTGGCTGAACGTAAATAAAAAGAATGACATAAATATAACCTACAATTATTTTCACATGCAACAAACTTCAGTTCGAAACACTTATTCATTTCATAATCAAATATTAAACATTATACAGTAGATCCTCGGAATATCATACCGAACATTTCATGGCATATCTTATGAGTAATGGTGGTTACTTGGCAGCGCCTATCTCCTCTCCAAATAAAATGTGACAGGCTATATTAGGTTACATGGTATGAACAGCAGTATGTCATTTCTGACCTGATATTTTGAGAGATTCGTATTCATGTCTACTGCAGATATCAAACTGGAGTGAATGCAACAAAACTAATTTGGGAATTGAAGACGTTTCGCTGATTTCATCTGTAGTTCTTATAACAAAAAATAAATTAAATTCATACCCCACTTCATGATGACACCATAGAAAATATTCCCGCTTCCCTTCATGATGACACAATACTAAAGAAATATTGTTTTAATGCAAAAAGCTCTTGCTTACATTAAAAACCAACATAGGTGATCCTTGCTTTCTATCTTCGATCAAATTTGGAACCTTTCCATCAGTGCTGAACAAAAACTAGATAAACCAACTGAAACACGGTGTTGCCAGCATTTTTTTCTATGAACGGAAAATGGACACTTTTCAATTATAACATCAAAAATTCATAATATCGTTAGAGGAACTACATTTTTGCGATCATTTGACTTCTTTGTGGTTGTAGACATGAAAGTATCTAATTGTAAATGATCACCCTCAGCAATAACCCCAGTCCCATGAACTGGTGTGTCTAGTGTTGTTGGGCAGCTGAGCACCAGCCTAGTTCTTTCCACGTATAAAGTCAGAGAGGTAGACATGTGTAGTGTATCTTCGGCAGTTTGACCTGATGGGGCCAATCCAGGTGAAATCACTGCCGATGACCTTTTGCTATCTTGAAGTCTCGTATTAATCACGGTCACGTGGCGTTGATTTCATCAAGGAAACATTCCATCCTAGCTTTTGACTTCACTTGTGAAATACCTTCTCCCAACGTCTCTGCATAAATAGTTATGGGTTCAAGAAGTCTATCCCATTGTGCTAGATTACCTGTTGATCCTTCACAAATTTCGTCCGCTATGTGTCACTTTTTCTTTTTGATCTTGCTAAGTATCTAGCCATCCTGCTCACCAGAATAAGCTTGATGGCGGTGCCATATTTGTCGCTAATGATTCGAATATGCTTCTGATGTAATGGGTATTAATTTTAGAGTTATAAAATGCATTGTAGTAATGGATTTGGTACATTTGTAGATTCATTTACATAGAAATCGAAGGAATTCGCAAAAGAATAGTAGGTAATATCTTACTTATCTTACTATGGTACCGGGTTTCTGAAGTAGAACGCCTATTGTTAATCCAATTGAAGAGAATTGACCTTTTAAATATAACGCTAGGGTAGGAGCATGCAAATTAATCCGAATACATAAAATCTTATTTTGTTGGGTTTTTGCTTATCAGGCATGCTAAAACAATTAGATATATAAAAATAAATTGATTCTACAATGAATCGAAACTCGGCCTTGGTAGATAAATGTTTTATTTATTAAGTCGATTATTACATGCATGGTGCAATTAAATTAGTAATCTCTATCTATAAAAGGCACGATGTGTGTGTGTGTGTGTGTGTGTGTGTGTAACGAATGCATGGCCGCAATTTTCGACGGATTTACATCAAAATTTACATGCATATGCTCCAAGTTAGTGGGAAGGCCAAGACCAACGTTGAATTTCCCACATCCCATCGATAGTGGAAATAATCGATTTTTTCATGCTTCTGCGGCAGTTTTCATGTAGTTTGCGGCCATTTTCTACTGGCCAGAGTGAGAGCCTATAGCTGGCTGCCACGAATAGGCAGGAAGATTCTATTGGCCAGCGTGAGAATGTTAACTAGCATGCTAGCATGCAAAAAAAAGTCGATATCTGCATTCGTCACAAGTGGGAAATATTTAAATCTGCATGGCACTTTACTCCAATTGGCTCATTCGCTTGCTTAAACTCAACGTTGATTCTAATTCCGTAGAACTGGGTTAGGTGTGAAAAAGTATTTGTTGTTAACATTCTTTTTTCATTCGGTTTTTCCAGTTACGAGTCCTTTTTTAAAGCTGATCTTTTTGTGTTCATTTTGTTTAGTTCTTTTTTCGTAACAGATTTAATGTTTAGTATAGAGCTTATAAAAATTTCGCAGTATGAAATAGGCAAGAAGTAAGGCATGTAGCAACATCAGCACGGCAAAGGGCACTCGTTTAAAGGCAAGGAAGGGCAAAAATATTTTAAGTCAGGTGATAGCGATTGCTGTATGATTCGTACAATTTTTGAATCCAGCACGGGCAACGCCGGGCCATGCTGCTAGTACCTCATAAAGCGAAGGAAAACCGATTTTAAACGTCCGCTGCCTCGCAGCTATAACTAATCAAAGAAAAAGATTGGAGAGTAAACCTTAAGGACAAATCAGGAGTTAGGATCCCTGGGACCTTCCGATGTTATGTTCAATTTCCTTCTGGAAAATCTTACGACGGCCAATATGTATTGGACTCTATTTTTTCTTTAGACAACATCGATGGTGTGGAGAGGGGAGAGATGCTGCATGAGAAACCGCAGATCTCTCCTAAAACCCTGACGGGAAGCAACAGTCTACTGATGGAAGGTCCTTCTGTAGGGGGAACTGGCGTCCGGCAAGAGAGCTCGAAGGTGACCCTAACTTCAGCTCAAGGACGTCTAGAAAAGAGACAAGAGTGCGAGGGACATGGACATTGAGAAGTGAGATAACAACGGTAACGATTACTCCCGCTAAAGAGATTTACATCGAAGTCTGGAGCGAGGAGAGAAGAAACGAAGGCTTGCCACCAGGGATAAGCGTGCTCGTTGGGTCAGGACAGCCATAACTGATCCTGCTCCACTATAAGCAGCTAAGTTATAACATTTTGGCAAAGACCCATAGTCTCTCGACATCGACGGATGCAGCATATATGAAGAAGTTTCTTAAAATTCGTAATGTTATATTTCATCTTGTTTGTTCTAATACATTAATTATACAAATAATAATATATTAATAATAATAAATTAATGACATTTTCTGGTCCACTTACAATGTGTTAAACTCATTTAGTAAATATAATAAAAAAATTTCTTTGAATTATTCTTATATTTAAAACAGTTGTCACTTTAAATTTCAAAATATATTATTTCCCTTAGCATATTAAATTTATGGAAGAAAAATATGAATAAAATAAAAAAAAGCGTGCTATTTTTTCATATGGTGAATAGGATCAGTTTAAATGTTCGTTTATTCTAACATTTGTTCCAACGTTCATTTCTTCGCCCTGTTGCCTGTATTTAGCCATATGCAACGGAATAAGGGTCATAATTGAACAAAAACTACAGATGGAAGAACGTAAAGTTAAATTAATGAAATTATTCTCCTATACAAAGTATTCCATACTCCAAAATTATCGCAACAAACACATTTAGAATAAAGTTTATATTTGTATAATTTATCTATAGATAAATAATAGCATCCATTGCAAGACAGAACGCGTGACTGTCGGCAAAACAGAACAATTCAAGATACAAATTACAAATCAGAGACAAACTGGCGATATGAAAATCAAATAAATACAAATGATTTAACACAGGACGCAAAGTGCATCACCGAAATCCGAAGACACATTGGGATAGGGAAAGATGCATTTCAAAAGCTAAGCAGTAAGAAACAGTAAATGTTCGGTAGAAACAAAGAAAAGGGTACTGAATTGTCATGTAATATCAGTCTTTCTATAGGAGAGTGAAGACTGGAAATTAAAAAAAGATGCTGAGAATAGTATGAACTATGTAAGCAACGACAAAGTTTTATAGAAAATGAAAACAAAATGGACACTTATCCTTAACATCACAATGAGACATATGAAAATTTCTAAACCACATGAGAGGAAAGGCCTGGAAAATTTAAAACTCACGGGACATACTGAAGGCAAGACGGAAAACAGAACAACGTATAAACTTCCTATGATTTTATAAATGGATTGCAGAACAGGGTTTGGGAGGTGTAACAAAAAATTTACAAAGAGCTACAAAAGACGGGAAATTGTGGAGCCATTATCACCAACTTCGTGAATGGACATGGCACATATTAGAATAATATGTGGTTAAATATCATAAAACTGACAGAATCACGACGTGTAGTACAAAAATTAAACTCGATTGAAACTAAGTCTTTATCCTTGATTTTCTTCTTTCTAATCTAGCCATTGTAGTATATATTGGCTCAAAATGTTCTAGTAAAAATAAATAAATAAATAATAATAACAATAATAATAATAATAATAATAATAATAATAATAATAGTTATACTGAGAGATATTATTCTGTATCGAGGAAATTTGTGATTTTGAATCATATGTTACTCAGCTTACCCAAAAGGTTTGAATCTTTACCTCCCACCTAACTAATTCAAACAGACCTGATTCTTAGAGTTAACCCCTTATCAAGGGATGGCATAATCAAGTTATTTTTTTACTCGTACTATCTGCATTTTTGACATGTACGTTTTGATAATGTCAACTCTGCCGAGTGATGCGGTCATGCGATCCAAGTATTTGTTCCCAGGGGAGCGGACCTGAAAAATGATTAGTGTAATTTAATTTCTTAGTCCCCAAGTAAGGACTTGGAATTTTTGTCCTCACTGGTCATTTATCAAAGTTTGCGTCCGACAAAACTGATGACTGGTGAAATCTTCGCTCAGCATCTTTTTTTTATTATTGTATCGAATGACGCGTTTTTTTCTTTTTGCTAATTCGATCTGTCGATTTTCTTCTTCTGTCAATCTTACTGGATTGAATATTTTATGCAATTTATCAATTGTTTCTTTTGTCGGCAATATTATTTCAAATCAAAAGAGTTTTGAGAAATGATATCAAACACAAAAAGATAAACTGTCACACAGATCCTAGAATTCTAGGATAAACAAATCAGGAGAGTAACCGTCACACATATCTCAGCTTTGTACATCAATTGATTTTTAGAGGATTAAAATAAGGAAGACTTTTTATGATAAATAAAAAAATAAAATAAATCTTCAAAAATCTATAAATGATATTTTTTTATTCACCCCCAAGAAAGGTAGTAAAAGCCATTTGGATACAAATGCATTTAATTTTTTGAAGATCGTAGTTGATATGAAAGCAAGAAGTGAGTTCCACAATTGGGGAGAAGAAACTATCAATTTCAACAGTCATGTTATGAGATCTAGTTTCCAATCTAGTACCGACTTAAAATTCATGTTGTCGAGTTACAAACAGGGAAAGCTCATCGGAGCAATTACCGTTAAAATATTTATAGAAAATGTACAAGGAAATTACGTAACGGTGGTGTGAATGTAACTAAAGACGAGATGCCAGGATAGGACCGATAACATTGCAGATTCTTCTCCGGATTTTTTTTAAGGATCTCTAGATATAAAAAATAAGAACCAAACCATATGTGAAAGGAATATTCAATGCACGGAGGAATGATAGAATTTTAAATATTTAAGAGAGATTCTGACAAGAAAGATTGTGTAACGCAGTTTAGTGAACGACTTTTCTAGTGGCAGTTTTAGAAATTCATTCAATATAATCATTCTACTTCATGACACTGGAAAAAGTGAAAGCAATAAGGCGCAGTAAATTGCTCTCCTGGAGATTAGTATCAGGCATGCTCTAGTAGAATGCAGAAAAATTTCCTTAATATGATCATAAG
This sequence comes from Acanthosepion lycidas, assembly GCA_963932145.1. NCBI lineage: Eukaryota > Metazoa > Mollusca > Cephalopoda > Sepiida > Sepiidae > Acanthosepion > Acanthosepion lycidas. The sequence goes on from OZ010576.1 coordinate 135,784,041, forward strand.
AGGGCAGTTTAGTTTTGGCGCTTTTAATATTAGCAAGCTACTTTTTGCCTCAGTTAACAACAGATTGTATGACATTGTAGAGATCAACTGCTAATATGATTTCTTGAAGGATCAAGTATTTAGGACGAAAATTCCATGTATTTTAGGCGTGGTCAGATTCGCAAAATAATCAAATAATAAATTTGATAAATATACAAGGACATCAATGTGCCTGTATCCAAAAGATGATAAGGCAGTTACTTCAAATAATGTTGATTTTTTTTTTCATTTAAATCTTCCTTAAATTCTGGGATGAATATGAATAACATAGACAAAACACTATACACTGAAATTTTCAGATGAAAATACAATCAATGACTATATGTCTGCCTCCTGATTAACTCATTTTCCCTTGTGTTATATATATATATATATATATATATATATATATATATATGTGTGTGTAATGCCACATATAAGGCAGTACTATGAGAATGTGTGTACGAAAGAAGTAGAAGGAATTTCTAATTAAATTGTTCCATCATTATAGTCGTTTCTGCGGTACACGCCTACTGAAGATGGGGCCGTGTTTCATGTTCAATAGAAAAATGTCCTCTTAAATCATCTTAGCAACATTTGAGACTATCGACCCTTGATCTTTAATCACTGATCTAAAGGAATATCAATAGGAATTATTTATTATTTGATGTAGTATTTCCTTTACTAGTTTCCTTCATTGTTTTTTTCTCGATAAGATTCATTTTATCATTAGATTAATTTGTTATCCCATTTTCAATTTATATTTATTTTCCGATACTAAAAATGATTTTTTTTTTAATCGAATGTTGATGATGGTGATGACGATGATGAAAAAATTAATAATAAAGGCAGAGCGGGTAAATACTACAATCGAACCCAACCCACCCAAAAAAGGGCGACAAACCTCTTTGGAGGCCTCGGGCAGTGCTTGGTGACTATCGTCATCTTATCAAATTTTTTTTCTACCTATATTTACATTTATATGTTACAAATTAAACTAAGTACAACTAACTATTAAAGGTTTACATTTTTACATCATCCTGGGGTCCTTTTTTTGTCCAAACCCGTGAATTTGTTTTGCTCTAGCTAACTCTCGAAAATCGCTATACAAATATATATATATATATATATATATATATATATATATATATATATATATATATATATATATATATATATATATATATAGTCTGATTTAGTTCTGAAGGATGAAACGTGTAACGTAAAAACTTTTCGTAACAAACGAAAAGAGTTTAATTAATTAGAATATATATATACTCACATTAGTTAAACCATTTGCATTTTTCTGTCCTGTGAGTGACGATAACGACACCCAGAAGGAAGGCTTCTGATTGGGGGGTTTTGAGAAAAGTGGAACCACCTCTTCATTATTGCTGTTTACAGCTCCACCATGACCCGGGGTAGAAGTACCTTTTAGGTTCCCAGCTATGGACAAATAGCTAACACCCAAACAGGAGTTAAAACACTATAAAAGGATAAAAATGCATTTTTACATATAAAAATACGAGCAATACAATTTCATAGTAAAAATATTACTGACCATACATTTTGAATATATATATATATATATATATATATATATATATATATATATATATATATATATATATATATATATATGTGTGTGTGTGTATGTATGTATTGCCAGCAATAGATATTTGTAAATTAAATTACTAATATTCCCAAGAAAATGTCGGTATTAAATGACCCATAAAGTGTCGCTAAATAAACAATGTATTTGAATTTGTCACGTCCAATGCGTTATATGATCGGTTCCAATATGTGTAGAGAAACTTGTAAAATAATTAATTTCAAAATGTTATGGCTTAATAGAAATATACTGAAACCTTCATGTTTGAAATTTTGTAAACTAAAAACATTTCAAATGAGTTTTGAATCATGTTACACTGCATCTTTACAGCAAAAACATTTTCCAATTCAAAATGTATTTTTCTTTTCTCTTTCACTTTTCATTATCTCCTTCACAAGTCATCTTTCTTACAGTTTTTATTTCTTTTTTGCTTTCACTTTTTATTTATCTTCTTCTTTCGTTTTCATTTCACTCTCACATTTTCTTTTTCTTTTCTTTTTTTCTTTTTCTTTCATTTCTTATTTATTTCCTTCTTTTTCTTTTCTTTTTCATTCTCTTTTCTCGATATATCTCTTCATTTAGATTTTTCCTACGGACTTTTGTTCAAGTTGTATTATTTCTTTCTCCGCCATATTTTTCCCATTTGTTTCTATTTATTTTCTCTTTTACTTCGTATTTTACTTACTGGTTTTCTTTCAATTTTCTTCTCTCCATCTTACCCACAACTAATGTTTCACACTTTCAAATAAAAAATATTCTCTTCATTCTTATTCTTCTTAAATTCATACTTTATTCCAAACTGCGGGCACTCCAGACGTGTTCATTTCAATTTCACATTAGCCAGCATATATCAGTCGATACGAAAACTCATTTATATCACAATATTCAATCGTTGATGACTTCATTTTCTCCAGAAATTCCACAAATCACGATGGCAAAATATCTATTTACACCCCATTTATCTAAAATCGCCAAATTACATGAAGCTGGACTTCATAAAATTTGACACTGCTTCGCCTAAAAGTACCGATTTACAAACTCTTGAACCCAGAAGATGACGCACATGTCTTTCGGGTGAGGTTTTATTTTGGCGGAACAACTCATCACCTGTCCGTTTCAGACTAAATTCTAATTTTTCATTTCAGACACATAATCGCGCATTAATTACTTGAAACTAATATGAGCATTTGCAAGTCGCTTTCGAAAATCACTCGAAATTTGAAGCAATCCATGTGACTCTTGATTTAGTACAGATTTATTTCGCTAGCTAATAAATGATTATATAGTATTTTTTTTTATTTTTTTTTATTTTAATAGAGAATTCTTACGAAATGATAGACAGGAAAACAAGTAGACATCAGTAAACAATATAAAACTTTATTTTATATTGAAATGTCTTCATTTTGTACTTAAGTAACAATATGAATAATTTCTGTATTTTTCCCATAATTATAAGAATAAATAATACGAGGAAAGATATCTGTGTGATGCCCTGTGTTATAAATCTATTTCTGTTAGTGTCAGTGTTCGGGCCCAGATGAAAGTGAGATTTTAAAATACTGATTTTAAAGGAACATAGGCCTTATTCACTTGGAAGAATCGCTCTTCAGATTTGGCCTTGTGTCGTTCAAAGCATAGTTTAATAGTTGCTTCGTTTTCATCCATATCATTCGATATTCTGTTCAAATAAAGGCCAGGATTTTGAAACTGATATTTAAGATATTTACAATGTCGGGAGACACACGCAAATGCCCTTGATTCGTAACGTTTCTCAGACATTTTTTTTTTTTTTTGACAGAGGAAGAAGCTTAATTGATGACAATTGATACCATTCAGTTTTGGAAGCTTCATTGATATCAATACTGAGATATAGAAACCTAATTATTTTAGTTTAGAAATCTAAAGAATTTGCTTTTATTTATTTTAATATTT